>JAOWAN010042400.1:0-15132 GCA_028566635.1 Lobelia cardinalis | reverse complement strand
ACTGACTCAGTCGCTATGTCAGTCGCTATGGAGCGACTGAGTCAGTCGCTATAGTCCACCTACCATAATAGCGACTGACTCAAAATAACGACTGACTGTCAGTCGTTATATAAGAAGTCAGTCGCTATTTAGTCAGTCGCTATTCTTCTGTTTTCTAGTAGTGTGACATGGAACTGTTGAAAGCTAGAGATTTTGTGGATGCAGATAGAGAGAAAATCCGAGAGGCTCTACCTGAGACAAATGATGAGGGATTGGATGCACTTATGGCAGACATAGACAACTACGAAGCATCTCCCTCCAAGTTTGCTGCTGCTCATGATAGTGATGAGCTGGACATCCTAGTTGCTAACATTGCGAAAACAGCTATACCAGAGGCAGATAGACAAAGCCTAAAGTCAATAGAAGTTCATAGTCCAAGCTTGGATATGTCCCCATTCTGAAATCTTGGTGACATTGAAGAGGTGGACTCAGCTAATTTAGGAGAGTCCTCTGCTGTGCCCCCAACTGAGCCCACTGTTGAAGATGCCAAGGTTGATAAGAAGTCTGCTGGTGATGGATCTGATAAAGATGAAGATAACTCTAGTGAAAAGTAAGGATGATGATGGTGATGATGGAAGAGGAGAAAGAGTTAGTGGAAGACTAGTAGTGTCTGAGGAGGTAGACCCAGCTAAGGCCTCCGATGAAGACCTTGTTTAAAAGTCTACTGATGTTGTGAAGTAAACCAGGCCCTTCCAAACAAATTTCCAAGAAGGATGCTTTAGAAAGGACTGGTTTTGTGTAGCCTAAGATTGTTGTGCAGGCTGCTGATAAGGTAGGAGACCAAGTTTTGGAGGCCTCTGTTCAGAGGAGAGAGGATGAGCCCGTGCTTGGTTTTGACTTGAACCAAGCAGCTGATGCTATTCTTGAGGATCCAATGGAGATGGACTTTGATATTGGTGCAGCTCAGGAGGAGTAGCCACTTGATGTGGCAGACTATATGGTGGAAGACCTATCTCTTACCCTTTTCCAACCTATATATAGTGGACATCCCTTCTATCCCTCCTTCACCCCTACCAATTATCCCTTCCACCTCTCAAAACCTCACACCCCTGAGAGTCCACTTTGATGCCAGAGACCTTGCCTTGGCTCTGGACCAGGCCATGCCCAGGAGGAGGCTGACAGAAGACAACTTTAAGTGGATAGTGTTTGTCATGCCTGCCTACTCTCACAGGCTTTCCTTTGATGATGAGTTGGACTTCATGGGCCAACTCTCAAACCCCTCCCAAACAAAAGACCTCCTAACCCCTAACCTTTCCGACATTCTAGCCATACACCTACCCAACCTTCCCTACAGCCTACTGTTCTTACCCAGGATACCATTTCCTTTCAATCACCCCAATATACCTTTCGCTACCATATTTCTACCAGATATCCTACTTAGAGGACCTATCCTCCACCTTTTGAACCTTAACCTTTTAGCCATCCGATATATCCATTCCCAACCCTTCCGTCTATTTCTTCTCCTAAACCTTTATCTATATCAACAGTCGCCCTTCAGGCTTCTGTTCACCCCTTTCTACCCTTCTGACACCCTCATGGAGGATAGCCTCACTGCCTTAGAGTCTGACTCAGACTTGATGGTTGTATCTCCTGCTAGGTCTCTGACTCCTAACCCAGAGTCCCCTCCAATAGACCCCTTCCCCTTTAGCCCTCCTCTTCCAGACCACTTCCCCCATACCGCTGGTCCCTCCTATCCTAACATAGAATTAGCTATCTTGGACCACCATGAAACCACCCTTGCCACCATCAGAGAGGTTCTGGCCAAACAGGAGGAGTTTTCTGATTAGATGAGCAGGGTTGAATTGAAGATGAAGATGGAGATTAAAGTAGTGAGGTTGGCTCAGGAGGAAACAAATCAAAGGTTAAATACTGGTATGAACTTTATGTTAAGTGCCTGTAAGAACTTCATTAACAATGCCACTAACAAAGTCCTCCGGAGACAGATGAGTAAGGGCACTCAGGAACATGTTGTTAAGGAGCTTGCTGCTGTTGAAAAGCTCAGGGCTGAGGCTGCTACTGCTAAGGAGGTTGCACTTAATGCCATGAAGGAGGGGAGTTTACTTGCTGCCTCCATTCAGGGTATCATAAGGCAAAATGATTATCTCAAAGAATACCTGGATGGCCTCCTTGCAAGACTCAGAACTGCCCTTTCATCCAGACCTAGCCCCATTGAAGAAGAAGGTCTACTACTTCTGAAGAACATATAGGAGCTCATAGCTAAGAGAAAAATCAAAAAGCTCAGGAGAAAGAAAAACTTGAAGAAGCCTATTGCTGAGATCTCATCCTCCAGTTCCTCTTCAGATGAATCCTTGGATAAATATCAATTAGATCTTGAAGACTACATGGAGAGTGAATATGACTTGAACTTCAAGAAGGCTCTCAAGGAATCAAGGAAGCTGATGAGAGGAGACTTGAAGAAATACCTTGATGGTCCTGGTTCTCCAAGTAAGAAGAAGAAAGATGATAGTAACCCTTCTATTGAAGATGAAGGCTTGCCTCCAATTGGGCCTCTGGATAAAGGCAAAGGCAAGATGTGAAGACTGCTGTTCAGATGACTCTCTTCAGAAAACTTACAGACCGGACCACTTATATCCTTCTCTTAAACTCAAACTCAGTCTTCCCTTATAATACTTTTAAGATTACTGTAGCTAACTTTAATTGCCATATCTTTCTCTACACAGCAAACACAAGGAACCCTTTTCATATATATTCATATATACTTGTGTTGTGCTCCCTCGTATAAATTGTTTTGTGTGTTTTAAGGTATATATAAGGGTTTCGTTTTAACAACTTAGACATAGGACTAGTCTTAGGTCGTTAAAACATGCTTTGTCACTTAGGATAATCACTAGTTAAATACCGTGCCTAATCCCTTAGCATTAGGTCCCTTAGTTGACTTAGCAACAAGTTAAAAATGTCATGGCATTAATCAAATAAGAGGAGATTGTTAGAATTTTATTATTTATTATATTTGATTAACTGCCTAAAAATATTTTTAATAATAATGTCTCTTTATCGCGTATTCAAGCCTATCAATATAAATGGACATTCAACAACTTGGTACTTACAAATCAATTTTTACATGGCTATATAACAGGAAGGTATCCGTTTATATTTATCTCAAGGGTACTGCAGTAATTTTACAAGCTCAAGGTATCTATCGGAAGGCTTCTGTAATGAAGGGTTCCGATCTCATCTATCAGAAGACTTCGACATCAAAGGCTGCCGATGGAGTGCTCCGTTCAGAATCATCCAACGAGCAATCAAAATTTTCCTTACGTTTTCTCTAAGAATTTAAATTCAAATATCTTCTAGAAGGACAACGACTATAAGGACACTTGTCATCGTTTATGCAGCCAATACAAACATCATGGCAGACAAGATTGTGCTACAATGTTAGACAGAACAAAAGAGACAAAACATAGTACTAGGCGCTCAACAAACTGAGTCAGCTGTCGACACGTGTCCAGAGACAGATTTCCTTGAAGTCCTCCGACGTACTGAAGCTGCCTATAAATAGAGAAGGATTCTACAGCTTATAACTTGGTTAATCATTCTGAAGCTGCTGTTACCCTGCCAGTGAGAGATTTGAATCTTAAGTGTCTATACTTCTGCATTCAGATCACTCCAGAGAGATAGGAAATTTATAGATCCAACCCCACTGTTACTAGCCAAAACATCACTTAGTATTTTGTTGTAATCATCAAACAATTAGGAAGGCCTCCCTCACTGAGATCCCAGGAGGCCGTTTAGTGAATTGTAAACACACACGTGAGTGTATACACTTAGCTGCACACACTCTCAAAAATACAAGCACATGCTTGGCTTGAACTTTGTTTAGGAGTGTTCCGATTTATCTTTTCTTTCTTGTAAAGGCCTACAGCCCAAGGTTGCTGTTTGACTGACACTTGTAATAGATAGGATATATAGTGGATCTCTCTCACAAATCCAAGTCTGACCAGCTTGGTAGAGGATTATCCAAATAATTGGTGAACCTCTATACATCTTTGTGTGCTTTACTTTCTGCCATTTCCTTATTGTTCTGTTATTTACTTTCTGTCTCGCTAAGTCTCAAATCTTAAGGAACAGGGGACTTTTCTTCTGAAGTTCTCCAAATCATCTGCACATGTATCCACTTACCTTCTTAATAGAACTGTTTTTAACAATGAAATTCTCTTGTCTTTCGCTACACTAAAACCCCTTTATTAAGTCAAGGGTGAGAATTTTATTAAGTATTCAGTTTTAAGAAAGAATTTTTAAATAGCTATTCACCCCCTCCCCCCTCTAGCCTAAATTAAGCTGAGTGGGACCAACACCAATGTCGTGCTTTATCTGTGGCCATTCTACTATGGATGCAGGAATTGCATGATAGCTATGAAGGGGATGTGCTAGCTCAAGAGTGGATTACTATGAGAGCTTTCATAAAGGAATTTCCCTATTTATTTTACTACAACCAAGGGGTATTGAAGTATAAGGAACAGTTTTATGTGGGTAGTAGGGGAGATCATAGGGGCCAGCTCATTGAATTAATGCATGATTCTGCTATAGGAGGACATTCAGGGATTCAAGGCACTTATAAAAGGCTTTCACAAGTCTCTTACTGGCCTACTATGAAGAAAGAGTTTCAAGATTATGTGAAGCAGTATGGGGTGCGTCAACAAAATAAGCCTGAGAATGTATTGACTCCAGGGTTATTACAGCCTTTACCTATCCCAAAACAAGTTTGGTCTGACATTGCTATGGACTTTGTGGAAGGATTGCCAAGGTCTTTTAAGAAGAACTGTATTTTGGTGGTTATAGATAGGTTTTCAAAATACTATCATTTGATTCCC
Source organism: Lobelia cardinalis (assembly GCA_028566635.1). Taxonomy (NCBI): domain Eukaryota; kingdom Viridiplantae; phylum Streptophyta; class Magnoliopsida; order Asterales; family Campanulaceae; genus Lobelia; species Lobelia cardinalis. The sequence goes on along the minus strand of JAOWAN010042400.1, from coordinate 10,261 downwards.
TTATCTCATCCATTCACTGCTAGGTGCACAGGAGTTTTTCAATGTTGTTTTAAGGTTGCATGGTTGTCCTGGTTCTATAGCATCTGATAGAGATAAAATTTCCTAAGTCACTTTTAGAAGGAATTATTCAGGCTTATGGGAACTACTTTTCTTTAGAGCAGTGCTTATCACCCTCAAAGTGATGGCCGATCTGAAAGGCTTAACAGGTGTATTGAGCAATATCTTAGGTGCATGACATGGCAGTCACCAAAACTGGGGGCTTAATGGATTAGATTGGCTGAGTTTTGGTATAATACTAACTACCACACTGGATTGAAGGTGAGCCCATTTGAGGCATTGTATGGTTATAAACCTCCTCAAGGCACTGCTTATATATCAGGCGCATCTCCCCTGGCTTCTGTGGAAGAGCTCATGACTCAAAGATCTACCATTGTCAGTAACCTACAGCACAACTTAGCTATAGCTCAAGCTAAGATGAAGGCTTATAATGTTTATAAGAATAGGTATGAGAGGAGTTTTGAGGTTGGAGAATGGAGAATGGAGAATGGGTCTATTTGAAGCTTCAACCTTACAGGCAAGGTTTAGTGGTGACAAGGAATTTTCCAAAGCTTTCTCCAAAGTATTATGGTCCATACATGATCGAGAAGAGAGTGGGATCAGTTGCCTATAAGCTTAAACTCCCTACAGAATCTGCAGTGCATCCTGTGTTCCATGTGTCCCAATTGAAGAAGTAGATTGGCTCTACCAATGTGGTTACTCAGTTGCTTTCTCCCAGGGACGGTGAAGGACAATTCTTAATTGCTCCATTGAAGTTTTTGCAAACCCGTGTCATTACTGAGGGCGAATACTCTGTTCATCAGGTTTTAATTCAATGGAAAAATGCTACAGAGGAGGAGGCTACATGAGAGAAACGTTCTGGACATGAAGGAAAGGTTTCTAGAGTTTTTCCTTTGAATTCTTGAGGCAAGAATTGTTTGAAGAGGGAGGGAGTATTATGATGGTTAGTTTTAAATAAAAGTTGAGGGGTGAAATGTAATAAATCGAAGTATGAGGAATAGATAGATGGAGGATTTACATTGTAAATTGTCGGTTATATGTAACCAACTTTCAGAAGCGAGAAATCATATTGATAATTTGAATCTTCCCCCAAATTCCCTCTTCTCTTTTTATCCCTAATTTCTCAAATGTCTATAAATCTCTCTCTATCTCGATTATCCTGATACTCAACATTTTATTAATTGGGAGGCTGTGTCTTTACCCCCTCCCCAAGTTTTTTGGTTGTACCGTACATTACTACCTTACTTTTTTTTTTAATCAGGGGGAGATGGATCTCTAGCCCATTACATTCCGCAGCACTACATGACCGCTTCTGTCCTTCTCCACTATGGGAGCTAACTCTGGAGGGGGATTACTAAACTAATGAATAGTTGCACTACTTGATCTTGCTAACTTTGCGAGCGAATCTGCTACCATGTTTCCTTCCCGCAGAATATGGCGAACCTGAACCTGCCAATCCTGCTGGATAAGCCCCTTAATCTGCACAATTAACTCTTCATGAAGTCTATTACTCTCCCCATTTCGTTTAACACTGAGACTACCTCACTACTATCCGTCTGGATGCACACCTTTAGCCATCCTCCTTCCCATGCTTCTGTCAAACCCACTAACACCCCTCTAAGCTTCGAATGCAAGATACCCTCATCTCTCCCGCTTTCTCTGACACCTCCAAGACAAAACCCTTCATGGTTCCGTAACACCGCCCCCCATGCTGCAAACCCCTGGGCATTACCCCCAGTTCCATCTGTATTTACGCAAATCCACCCTTCCCGAGGAGCTTGCCAACCAACCCAAACCTGATGCTCCATATCCTGAGCTAGGCCGCTACCCCTTAGTTGCTCCATCGCTGACATACATGCCTGAGTAGCTGAAACGATTGTCGTAATCCTTCCTGCCAACTCAACCTCTTTCTGCTTGAAAACAAACTCATTCCTCCATCGCCATAACCAGTAGCAGACGAAGCCGAACATGCAAGCATTGTTAAGACCTCTACTCGCTATAAACTTACCCTGAATGCCCGCCTCTAGCCATTTATTTAACTCCAGCCGAAAGAAATCCTTTCCACAAACATCCACCAGCAAAATCGCCCATGTATCGTGAGCCATTCTACAATCCCGCAAAACATGGATCACGGACTCCGACTCCTGTAAACACCATGGACACCGCTCCTCATCCGATAAATGCCTACGGAATCTCTCCCCATTCGTCAGAAGTCTTTGGTGAGCACACAACCACAAAAACGATCGGATACGTTGAGGGCCTCGCCATTTCCAAATCTGCTTCCAGGCTATGCTATCCCCTGACTCTGCCCCCTCCATCAACGCCCTAAACGCCGAAGCAGATGAGAACTGCCCATTCACCGTGGGCGTCCAGAAGCAGAGATCCTCCCCTCCCCCTCGAGCTCCATCTAGCGTATCAAAAATAGTACGAAGCATCTCCACCAAAAATAGATGCTCAATCGGGCTAAGATCAAACTCCCCAGAAATATCCCTAAAGCAGGCGACTGTAATCTCTTCCCACAGCTCAGGGATTGCAGCTGTAGTGGTCTCAATAAAAGCCTGCCTCCCTGCCCAAACATCCTTCCACAAGTCGATCCGCTCCCCTTTTCCAATAGTCCATCGCGAAAGGCGACGAACCATCTCCCAATTCCTCTCCATAGCTCGCCATATCATTGACCCGTGGGGTGTGGACTTCGGCAAACCCATGCCCTGCATGTATTTCCCTCGCAAAACCCGAACCCAAAGCGCCTCCGTTTCGTTGAAAAACCTCCAGCAAAGCTTTAAGAAACAAACTTTGTTGGCCTCTGAAAGCGATCTGAAGCCCAACCCACCCTCCTCCTTAGTCCGGCAGATACTCCTCCATTTTATCATGTGCATTTTCCTATTCCCACCATCGTCTCCCCAAATGAAGTTCCGACAACGTCTTTCGATTGAGTTACACACACCCCTCGGAAGAACCATTGACTAGATAACGAACCCTGGGATCGCTAAAAGGACGGATTTCGTGAGAGTGATTCTCCCTGCCAGAGACAAGGTATGAGCTTTCCACCCACTAAGCCTTGCTTTCACCTTGTCCTCAACCGATGCAAAGTGTTTTTGTCTGACTCGCCTATGCAAAACAGGAACACCCAAGTATCTCCCTAAGTCCGTCGTATGCTTAAACCCCGTGATCATTTGAATCTCCTCCCAGGTCCGTCTGCTGACATTTTTCGAGGTGCAGAAAGCTATCTTACCCGAGTTGATCTTCTGTCCCGATGCTCTACAGAAATCATTAACCACTTCCAACATTACCTGGGCCTGGTCCGCAGACGCTTCTCCGAAGAGGATCAAATCATCTGCAAAGAAAAGGTGGGATAGGTCCGTACCGTTTCTCCCCAGCCTGATAGGTTTCCATCTTTTGGACTCCACTACAAGATTTATCGCCTGAGACAACCGTTCCATGCATAAAACAAATAGATATGGCGACAGCGGATCTCCGTGTCGGACTCCTCTAGATAGCTCAAACGACTCCGTCATAGCACCATTTAGCAGGATACAAGCTTTCGCCCCTTCTCTAGACCTTTCTAGCGCCTCCACTAGCTGATCCGGAAACTGTGCATCTCGCAAAGTGTCCGAAATGAAATCCCACCTCAACCGGTCATATGCCTTCTCCAAGTCCACTTTGATCAATATCCACCCTTTCCGACCAGACTTAGATCGAAACGAGTGGGCTAATTCTTACGCGATCACGATGTTATCAACTATCAGTCTACCAAGAATAAAGCTGGACTGGCAATTAGAAACAAGACGAGGCAGCACCTGCCTAAACCTATTCGCCACTACCTTCATAAGAACTTTGAAGACAATTGGGAGCAGACTAATGGGCCGAAAGTCTGTAACCATGGACGGTTCTGACATTTCGGAACTATGAGTTTGGTTTTACCGCGTGGTGGAAATACTTTCCCGAAATAAGTTAACCCCAAGGAACAGTAACTTGGCAGGACATATTTTTATCTCCCAATTCTGGCGCAGCCGTCGAAACACGCAGCACAATCTTCCCGCCCAAAGATGCTGCTGAGACATTTTGTCAAGCAGTTGGCGACGGCCTCTTTACGAAATCAAACCGGAGTCTCCACCGCCGCCGCAGTCGTCGCTTTCGTAGCTCGACGTGCTTTTTCTCAGCTTCACTCTCCGCCAAAACCGTAAGTCCATCACAGAAACTAAATCATAGTTCTTATTCTGATTTTTATTCAAATTTTATGTAGCTGTTTTAACTGATAAATGTCGAATTTTTACAGGCCGACATTCGGCATTGCGTTCGACATTGATGGTGTCATTCTCGGAGGTGACGTTCCTATTGGTGGTTCTCCCGTTGCACTCAAGCGGTTGTATCATGATGATTCCGGTATACTGATTGATTTTGCTTTTTTTGTGTGATGAAATTTTGTTGAGACTAGTAGGGGTTTTGTATTTTGGCATATTTGGGATTTCTTATTAGACATGTTGCTTGCTCCATTACGGGCAAAGAGTCTGATCGTTTGCTTAAAGATTCAAAACCGGATTTTCTATGTCAAATGGTGTCTCACCTCCGGTCACATTGCTTGTGAAAACGACATATGTCTTACTAATTGTTTAGAATTTAGGGTTAGGATTTAAAGGATTAGTAAAAGGTTTTAGGAAGATACGACAAGAAATGAGACACCATTTGATGCAGAAGATTTAGATTCTAAAGATTTCACTTTCAAAAATTAAATTGATTTTATTTATTTATTTTTCTCTTTATTGTTCTAAATATGATAGTGTTTTGATATATATAGAGAAAAACTGATAACTCTAGTACAAGTAAAAATAAAAAAAGGAAGTACAAGTACAAAAATTTGAAACTTTAAAAGGTAGACTCTTTGCCCGGAATAGAGGCATATTTGTTAATTCCATTGTGGTAGTCCTTGTTAAGGGTTCTTGTTTGAGAATGAGGCTTGTAATCTAAGTTCCTAATGTGCACATATTGGACAAAGGTTCAATACGCTCAACTAGTTCAGAGCCCGGCAGGCCTGTGATTGGCAGATCGGAACTCCTGGAGGCCCATCGGCCGTAGTTCCTCTTGGACGATCCGACTAGGTCATCATTCCTGATCACTGGCCCAAGACTATCTGAATGAGCCGGTTAGTTCGTCTCTCATGGCCAGCACACATTGAGGATATGTGACCTATGCAGCTTGTCCATGGTACACCTTAGCAAGATCACTCTGTCATCAATCGGATGACCTCCCCCAATGCCATGGACAAGATACTTGAGCAAAATCACAACATAAGGTATCTCCACGTGTCTCAAAGGAGCTGAGGGTGTAAAGGTCGGTGCTGACGTGGCCCACGATCTACGCCTGCGGTTAAACACAGGTCAACTTTATGCTTATCCCGGGGAGTTGTTCCACCATTCTAGTAATGGTCATCCTCCACAATCCCACGTCCACAAGCTCACAACCGTCTCCGTGGAGGACTATAAATACATCCCTCCAGCCATGCTACAAAGGTTAATCACGCTCCTGCATTAAACATTCTATTGCTTGTTGTCTTCTCCACGAGAAACACACACACACACACACACGACGGAGCATTTGAGCAACGTACAAGCCTTGCTCTTCACTTAGGTGTGTTATTGTCTTTTCAGGTCCGAAATCATACAACTCATTTTTTTGCCTCATCCTTAAGATAACCGGAGCCACTCTTCTCATGCCACGTGAGGATCATCAATTCCGGAATGATCAGTTCCATACTTCCTTCTTACTTAACTCTTGACCTTTGTTCCAATTAATTTATCTCAAGCTACAATCATTTTCGACTCTCCAGTCAACTCAATTTAAGATCATCTTTCAAACAATTCTCACTCTTATGATCTAGGTCCTTGCTGTCTTCCCCACTCCCCAGGAACCTTCTTCACAATCAGCCTTTGCTACTCTCTCGATAGGGAGAGGGTATGGAAGAAGGCAGAACTAAGCTGGGAGCTTGAATTTTGAAAGCATGTTTGTGGAGAAAAGGGAGATGCACATACATGTACTGCAAGATTTGTAAGTGAGAAATTTTGAGACCAAGAATTGAAGCTAAGATTTTACTCATGAGCATAATGGTATAAGCCTGCCTGAGTATGAGACCGACTGGTCGAACAAAGAAAAAATTCAGCCGTAGGAATCTGGGCCGTGTCTCAGTCCCAGTGTGGCTGATCATCCTCTTGGACCATCCATTCACATTACTCTCTTTACAAACTCTAACAAGTGAAAATAAAGACGCATTTTTTCTAAACCTACACGGAGATAAGAGGAACTCTTACAAGTGGGCTCTAGATTGGGATATTATTAATTATCCTTGCAATAAATATCCTTTGTTCGATATGTAAAGTTGAAGAAGGTTATTGAAATGAAAGATGAAAGCTCCATTATATTTGTACTTTCAAGTAGGGATTTCTGTAACCTATGTTAGCTGGACTCGGCTATGAGGATCCGACACAGGCGGATCCGGGTGTCGGATCCTCTCAAATTGTAAAATTCACACCAAATTTAGTGTAAAACCGCCACACCCATACCCATACCCACACCCATGTCATGTCATGTCTTGTCAGACATGGATATTTTGGCAAAAGTGAAGGGTCGAGGTAACATAGTCTGTAACTGGTCAGAGAAAGTATATGGTCATATAATTAATATACTCAAACTTGGACTTTTGCATAGTGACCATTGTGTTTCCGTACGAGGTGAGAAAATAGAGTAGAATGTGTGTATTACTGCTCAACAAACCAGAAGGTCTTAGTTTCATCCTTTTACCGTTTATCTTTCCCTTTTCTTTTTGTTAGTAATTGTGGTGCGTACATTATGCTCTGCATTTTTTTTATATCGCAGCATATAGTGATTACTTTGTAAATGTTCAGAGGTTTTATTAAGAATTGTTTTCCATTATGTATATTTCAAAGTAAGTTTACATGAGTAGTTGATTATACAGTACTTTTCAAAGGTGGGATACTAAGCGGGATTTATTTTTGAAGTGCATTTTCACCAACTGTAAAGACATGTAGAGGGTTCAGACATGTAAAGACAGTATAGCACTCTCCCACAATTTACTTATTAATTATTTATTTTTGTGATGCAGCACTAAAGAGTCTTGTTTTGAAAAATAAGCTTATAATGTTTTAGGTCTAATTCAATTTATCGTCATTACATTACACTTAAAATTAGCAAAGATTACAGCTATCTGAATTCTTAAGTGTAAGGGAATGAAAATGTACAAAAGATGTTTTATTTTTCAAATGTTTCGACTTCAAACACGGTATCATTGACCAGAACGAAGGGAATAGATGAGTGAGATGGTTATGAGAAATTTTTGTAAAATGTAGAAGCAGGCAGCATAAAAAGTGTGGTTTCACTATCCATATCACTTAGCTCTAGGATTTTTCAATTGAATATCATGATTGACTGGTAGTTGTAAGTTTATAACTTTATTACCATGATTTCTTAATCTAGTGTAGCATTGATGTAGTTTTGAAATCTGTTGTGTTGATGGTTAATTATAATAAGTACTTGTACTAGAATTGGACTTAGCTAGAAATTCCAATCTTTCTCTTCTTCTATTTCTTCTTTGCTTTTTCTTGTTTCTTACTTTTGGTTGCATTAATTTTGGATTTCTTTTTTTTTTTTTTTCATAAAAACCACTATGCTGTTTGTAGCTACTATGCTTGTTACTTCCTTTTGTCTATCTTCTCTGATTGTGATTAAATATTGTATTTACTCGAAATTTTCTTTCTTGGTGCAGGTAGTTTGAGAATACCTTACACTTTTTTGACAAATGGTTCGTTATTTTTTTACCTGTCCGGTTGTGCCACTAAAGTACCTTGATCTCCTTCAGTTTTTATATCCTTCATCTACTGTTGTGCTGTATGCAGTATGCTAGTTAGTTTCTGGTGTATGGCTGTATGCAGTATGCTAGTTAGTTTTGAGCTTGATGTTTGTAGAGAAACACTATGGGTAACTATTGATGCATGCTTATATATGATAATAATGAGAATAATATATGTTGCTATTGATATTTCAAGATATGGACATGCTCTTTCTTTCTAAACCTGATTGGAAAGAGAAAAACTTTAATCATTTTGTCTCTTTGCAATGAGAGAAAGATGCAGGTAGTTCGCATTTAGGCAGTCAAACATCCTACTGATCTGTATGTATTACAGATGCTGTTACTGCTTAGTTGACTCGGGCACTTGCACCTTGGTTATATAAAAAATAAGTATCATCTGGACATTAAAAGTCTGCATGAAATTCAAGAAGTGACATTCAATTTTTGCTTTCTTGAGTTCATACTAAAACTCTATAGATTTGGCACTTCCTATTTATGTCTTCACTAGGCAGCCTAGGTTGTTCTTCTGTAGGAGAATTATATGTAGAATTAGATATAGCTCCTCAATTTGACTAGATTATTTTATGTAGAGGGCTGATTCTTTCCTCCCTTGGAATTCTAATTATCTGTCTACATACAACAAATCTGATGATGGGTTTGATTAGATCAATTTTGCATCATATCCTAGGGTTCCATTGTCAGGTGCTAGACCAATGTCGCTCATTCCTTACCAAACCAGCATATATGGAAATAATATCATACGTAATATTGTGAGAAAATAAATATTGTCAGATGTCTCTGCTGCATTTCGATCTGTAGCGAGCCTTTCTAAAGTTGAGATAAGGTATAGAGAGAATGAACTTGAAAGCACAAAAGAAAATTTCATTCACCCTGATGGCTCCATCAACATGGGCTTAAATACTAGGTAGGAGGCTTCCAGCTCATAGAACAAAATAAAATGACGAAAATAAAGAGGAAATATGTCCATCAACTGTTTGAATACCACACTGGCTTGATCATAACAATGTATTGTTATTTCATTTTCCTTTCCCCCTTTTTCTTTTCTTTTTGGGGTATTAGGCTTTTAAATGGTTCTGGCTTTATGCAAAATTCTGAAAGGTAGCAGATACACACTTTGTTTAACATAGTGAGACAATTAGAGGTACACTTTGAAGTAGTATTTCCATGTAAAGATCACACTGACATTTGGGAGAAACAATTAACAGGTGGTGGTATCCCTGAGTCTAAAAGAGCAGTTGAGCTAAGCAAGCAACTGGGACTCAATGTTTTACCTTCACAGGTGATGCTATGATAATTTTGAGTTATATAATTGATGTTCGTACTTGTTTCCTTTTTGTTTTATCTTCAACAAATAGTGGATACATGGTCTTAGAATATCTTGCTACAGGTAGAATTGATCTTCAAGCCCAAAATGCTGGTTAAGTTAATACGTGTGCAGCATTTTCTATTTATCACTCAAGTTAATGGCAGCCTTAATATCTACATCTTGTTTCTTAATTTGTCTACAGGTTATACAGGGGCATTCACCTTTTAAGCAGCTGGTTAAAAGGTGCGCATGTTTGTAAAAGTGGCTGATCCCAGGTTGATATATTGAAACTGATTGCTTGAGTTGAGTTAGTATTGAGTCTATTGACCTGGCAAGACAATATACATGCAGTTTCTAAGATTAAAGTATCTAACTTACGTGTTGTTGGATTTGTGTTTATCTCAAGATAGGGGTTCTATGCCCATAAACATAGCATGAAAGTATTATGTGCATCAGGAAACTAACCATTTGCTTGTAATCTTTACACTATTAAATAATTTGACTGAAAGATTTCTTTATTATAGTGTTACTATGTTACTCTATCTGGCCAAATCTTTTGGTTTTCTATACCAATTGAACTGAGTAGTTCTTGTCTGTTTGATTGACTGGTTTTATTAAATGGATTTCTGGACAAAAGGTTATCCCATTCTTTGCTATCTTAGAAGGGTTTATTCCGTTTTACGCCCTAATATTTGTCGCTAATCGCAATTTAGGCCCCAAGGTTCAAAATTTCGCAATTTAGGCTCTGATGTTACAATTTTGTTGCATAACAAACTCTTTCTGTTAATTTTTGACGGATTCCGTTCGGAAAGGGCCTGTTATGCAACAAAATTGTAATATCAGGGCCTAAATTGCGAACTTTTGAACCTGGGGGCCTAAATTGCGATAAAGAAAAAGATTGCACAACTCTTGACTTTTTTTATAATTAAGGTATGATTTAACTAGGTATTTTAATTAAGTAATAATATAATTTGATAGTTTTAATTAATTTTTTTATTTTGTAATTAATGCCTTTTATT
>JAOWAN010042357.1:0-15144 GCA_028566635.1 Lobelia cardinalis | reverse complement strand
CCTGTGGGTACGACATCCTACATTACTACTATATTACTAAAACACGATACTGTGCACTTGCGGTTATATACGCACGCTCAGCGCGTATCAGAGAGTTGAAAAAAAAGGGTATAAAAATGGGTATTTTGATAATTTATTTGGTTCCCTATATTTTTCTACACAATGCCCCCAGGCACGGGCCGGGCCGGGCATTCACTAGTTAGGATATATCCAACAGGCATAAACTGCAGAATGGCTTGTAGCCTTGTAGAATACTCCCCCGAGCTAGTCAAACCATCGTCAAACCTCCAAAACCCCAAAATTCTAGCTGATCGACTCTCTATCGTTTATTCTACAGGGATCTACCACATCACTTCCCCCGAGCTTATCAAGCCAGTCAAACCTCCAAAACCCCGAAAACCTAGTTGATCGACTCTCTACCGTAATACTACGCCATTACCATTGCTGCCGTGGTATGATTTCCATGAGTATCATCTCGCCAATCAGGTTAGCTTCTTACCGTACGAAGTTCGGGTTTACTGTCCGTTTATCTACATTCACCCCAGATTCTTCCGACTCGAGTTCCGATGAACCGTCTTCTCTTAAGAATTTAGATACCCATGAAGTCAGCTCCGATGAACAGTCTTCCCTCAAGAATTTAGATACCCATGAATTCATCAAAACCTCCGATCAACAGTCTTCCCTCAAAAATTTAGATACCCATGAAGACATCAACACCTTTTACAGATTGCGAAGATTGTTCCCTTCCTACTCGAGTTCCGATGAGCAGTCTTTAGATACCCACGAAGTCATCAAAACCTTCGACGAACAAGATTTTCTCGAGAATTTAGATACACATGAAGTCATCAAAACCTTCGATGAACAGTATTCTCTCGAGAATTTAGATACCCATGAAGTCATCAAAACCTCCGATGAACAGTCTTCTCTCAAGAATTTAGATACCCATGAAGTCAACAACACCGTTTCCAGATTGCGAAGACTGTTCACCCCCTTTTATTCAGACCCTTCCGACTCGAGTTACGATGAACAGTCTGATCTCAAGAATTTAGATACACATGAAGTCATCAAAACCTTTTACAGATTGCGAAAAACGGAACCCAATCTTGCATTGTCATATTTCACCCGATTGAGAGAAGATGGGTTTAAGCACAACCTGTCAACTTACATTGCATTTATAAAGTTTTTATGTTATTGGGGCATGGAAATAAAGTTAGCTTCTGTACTTTCTGAGGTTGTTGAGGACGATGGGGGTTTGGGTTTTGATGTAGCAGACTTGATTGAGGCGATAGTGGAGGGAATTAAGGATGAGGGTAATGTGACGGATAGGTTGGATAAGACTTATGAGGGCTTGATTAAGGTTTATGTTTGTAAAGGACGGTTTGATGAAGCTGCTGAAATGCTGTTTAGTATGGAAAGGCGGGGGCTTGTGCTGAGTATACTTGCTAGCAATTTTCTTATGAATCGGTTGGTTCAGGAGAAGAAAGGGGATATGGCGTTGGCAGTTTATCAGCAGCTGACAAGGATTGGGTTGGTTCCGAATGTGTATACCTATACGATCGTGATTAAGGCGTTTTGTAGCCAGGGTCGTTTGGAGGAAGGTCTCAAGGTGTTTAAAGAGATGGAGGAGGCTGGTGTGGCACCTAATGCTTTTACTTATGCTGCTTATGTTGATGGGCTTTGCTCCCACGGAAGTGCTGTGCTGGGGTACGAGATGGTGCAAGCTTTGAGGGAAGCAAAGGCACCCATCGATGTGTTTTCTTATGAAGCTGTCATTCGTGGGCTTGTTAAAGAATTGAAGTTCAGCGAAGCAGAAAATGTGTTGCTTGATATGGAACAAGGGGCAATTGCCCCGGATGTGTACTGTTATGAAGCCCTTATTATAGGATATTGCAAGAAAGGGGATATACTTAAGGCGCTGTCTCACCACAATGATATGGCCTCAAAAGGTATCAAAATCAATTGTGTAATTTTGAGCTCATTTCTTCGATGTTTGTGTATGCTGAACATGGCGTCTGAAGCTGTAGATCTGTTCATGTCTTTTAAGGGTTTGGGAAAAGTTTTCCTCGATGAGGTGTCATTTAATGTTGCAATTGATGCCTTTTGCAAGCTGGGGAAATTGGAAGAGGGCATGAAGTTGCTTGAGGAGATGAAGGGTATGGGCATGACCCCCAGTGTTGTGCACTACACAACCTTGATTAATGGGTACTTTCATCAGGGAAATGTTTTTGATGCCTTAAACCTTCTCGAAGAAATGAATGATAAGGGCTTAAAACCTGATATTTTTACTTACAATGTGCTTGCTGGTGGGCTCTCAAGATGTGGCCTCGTAGAGGAGGCAATTCGCCTTTTGGATGAAATGGGTGCACAAGGTGTAGAACCCACCACTGATACACACAACAGTATCATTAAGGGTTTATGTATTGGTGGAAAGGTAAAGGAAGCTGAAGTTTTTTTTTGTAGATTGGAAGGGAAAGAGCTGGATAATTATGCAGCCATGGTAAATGGATACTGTGAAGCGAATTACACGTTAGAAGCCTATGAACTTTTTCATAGGTTTTCTGAGCAAGGGGTTTTATTGAAAAGGGCTTCTTGCAAAAAACTTCTCACTAGCTTGTGCAGGGAGGGTGAAACTGAAAGAGCTCTTCAGTTACTCAAGGCATTGTTGGATCTAGATGGTGACATTTGTGAGAAAATGTGCAGGAAGCTTATATCTGCATGCTGTCGTGCTGGAGATATGGGAGGGGCGAGGTGGGTGTTTAATACTATGGTTGGCAGAGGGTTAACTCCGGATCTCATTACCGAGAAGGTGAATTGCTTGCAGGAAGCCCGTGATCTTTTTGAAGAGATGAAGGATAGGGGTATCGAACCTGAGTTAATTCCTTACACAGCTATGGTTGATGGGCATTTGGAAGCAGAAATAAGTAGATCTAGATCTTCTTCCACTGCGGTAGGGGACATGAATAATTTAGAGTATTTGATCCATTTTTTTAGGGAAATGCAAGGGATGGAACTCTTTCTGAATTCTATCTTCTACATGACTTTGATTGACCATTACCGTAAAGCAGACTACCTTCAAGATGCTATTCAGCTCCTTAAAGACATGGTTGATAGAGGTCTCGAACCAAGTATGTGACATCCACAGCTCTCATATCTGGCTTTTGTTCTCAGGGCTTCGTCGAGAAGGCAATAACCCTTTGTGATGAACTGCTATTGAAGGGGATCCAGCCGAACACCCGGACCATGTTAGCACTAGATCATGGTAAAGTAAAGGCCACAAAGCTGCAATTTAAGCATAAAGGGCATTGGCATCTCTTACTGGCGAGAAGGATAAATTTCTATATTATTTGCCGAGCCGTTATACCCGGGTAGATTCTGTATGTCAGACCATTGGATTCTTTGATGAGGTATCACTTTTTGCAGGTTAGTTAGAAAGTTGCTCTAGTTTCAAGTTAAAATATGTGCTAGAGCTCAGATTGAAGGATTCCATAATCCTCTTGAATCCCATGCTCTTTCTCTAGTTGCTTGAGCTGTCTTGTTTTCAGTTACTAATCTCCCCTGCTGCACTCTACCATTAGCCTCTCCCAGTGCCGTTCCATTGTTTTTTGAGGCCTAGGGCGAAAATTAAATTTGTGCCCTTAAATTTTAAGTTATAATATTATTAAATTTTAAGTTAACATATGTTTGGATCGAACATTACGAATGACCATAATTAATTGGAATATCGATCAAAAACACTGTCTTTCGACCTTAAACTATTGTTTTCAGAAACCCAAAACACAAAACTATCCACAATATAAAGTCAGCCTATTACAAGTTCAAACAAACTATTCTAGCTCCATCATAATAACCAATGAAGTAACAAAAATAAACTCCTTCCAGCCAAGCAACATATTTTGGATTAGGCACTCGTTTCCTTGCACTACGCGCCACCGATCCTTCCTTGCCCATACTCGACATGTTGGGGACAACCAAAAAGCCACAAATAACACATCAATATCAACAAAGCAATATCTTAACACAGGACCAATGCCAACAGACTGGGCATAAAAAAAGAATCACAATATTAAAATTAAATACCACAATTTAGACTGACATAAATCATTCGAAAAGTGAAACCTAATTTGGTTTGGGGAGAAATAAAATCCTAAAACCTAATTCTTTAAAAATCAACACACACCCACGGGACTATAAACTATCATTCTACAATTTCAATTTTCCTAGACAATCACAATACAGAGTGAAGAAATCATTAAATCAATCGATGCCAAACAAGTAATCACCTGCAGATCTAACTCCTCAGCCCCCTCTTCGACTTTCCCTCAGGCCTCAATGGTGGATTTGGTATTTACAATAGCACAAGTGCACAAGTCAATTTTGGAGAGGAGGGAAGATGACTGTTATTTTTCATTTTAAATTGGAAGATTTAAAAGCGTGAGTAGAATTTGAAAAGTCGGGAGATAATCTTGGGGTTCGAAGCTTTGATTAATTGATTAGGGCGCCGATTTTTCCTTTTCTCGATCTGTTTGTTGGGTGAAGAGTGAATACCGAAGAGAAGAGAAGCTTCCGTCTTGTCTTCACGCTAGTGGGAAAAAAATTATCCTTATGGAGTTGTGGGCTGGGCTGACATAATAGAAGGGATTTTTTTTGGGTGCCCCTTATTTTGTTTGGCCCTGGGCGATCGCCCACTTCTCCCCCCATCTGGGCCGGCCCCCGCCTCTCCACCTGCTGGATGAGACCAGTGAAGAGTCTGTTTTTTTTTTTTTTTTGTTGTTGTGGCCCTTGTGCAGGGTTTGGGAGGGGGGGGGGGTGTGGAGGGAGCTGAAGTGGACACTTAAATTATGTCACTTAAGTGTTATGAATTTGACGTGGCAATGGATCCCCTGGAATGGCAAAAATGGATTTATGTAGCCGACCCCCAGCGATTGGTACTAAGGCTTTGTTGAGTTGGGTTGAGAAGTGTTAAGAATTTCTAAAAGTGCCCAAAACTACCCCCTAAAAATGTTACTCATTTCGCTCCACCTGTGATGCGCTTAGAACCTTACCCTTACCGTCGATAAGGCAGGATAAAGGAGGAGAGTTGCGTTATGTAGTATGACAACTAAAACACTTTATTTGATCTCTTTATGAGTCCAATGGGTAAGATAATTTTCCTTCCAAGCAATAGGCTCTAATTCGCTTTCTGGTTAGATGCATACATGTTAATGGAAGTGTCTAGAGAACCCCTTCCAATTTTTATACAAGCTGTAGAGTTTTTATATCATAATCATTTCAGACCTTGTGATGACACTATGTCATTATCATCTCTGCAACAAGGGAGACGCCTTGGAGGTTGGATTTTCATTGATTCAATGTTTTGCTGTATCTTATTTTACCACCACAAATTTTAATGAAAGGACCTATGATATCTCATACAAGTTCCCCTACTGATAATACTTCTCTATAGGCGTAGATAGCTGTAGCCCTACTAATCTCGGTAACCGCACTCTATAATAATCTCTATTCATGGGGTTCAAATGCATTGAGAGCCTGTAGATTTGCAGACATGAACTTTTAATGTTTATTTCCTATTTATATGAAGACATATGTAGTGGCGAAGGAACTTCTCAAATATCACCCTCCAACTCTTGGCTTGGTTGTTGGTGGAACGTGTCTTAAAAAACATGCAAGAAAAGCAGCAAATCTAACGATAGCAACTCCGTGGAGGCTACTTGAAGTTCTTTGGAATACAAGAGGTTCATGTATGAAAATCTGAAGTTACTTAAAGCCTGGATGTAATTTGCTTCGGTGGTAATGAGACAGTGAAGCTTTTTGCACTTCCATGGGGAAGAGAAGATACTTTCGAGTAACTGATTCAAGATGTGAGAGATGCTGTGGCTGAAGAAGAAAGTTGTGATGAGGATTGAGAGATAATCTAGATTTTAAGATAATGTTCCAAGATGAAAAAGTTAGATCCTATTAATCTGGGAAGCGTCTTTTTTGCTATAGAGGGATACTTGGTCACTTGCAGTCAACCCCATCTTCAGAGTTTCCATCTATACTTTTTTATACCGTTTCTATTATGACTTTAATCCTTTGAAGACAGGTGGTTGAACATCTATTCTAGATGGATTTGGAAACGGGGGACATTTTTGGTTTTCCTATTTCAGGTCTAGTGAAGTGTCTATTACATCATTTGAATTCTAGCGGGCTTCCCATCTGCATCTTATTTTCTTTCTTGTTGCTTTTTGATAAATGCATATATTGTTGATTATAAAATATAAAAAAAATTGCGATAGGTTGCACCCTAGTAGTTAAGCATTATACAAAGGAATACCCCTAATACACAACAGACCGTCTAATTGAGATTACATCAAGGTCCTAGCCAAGGATCACCCTCAAATGTCAAGCACACTATTTATACAGCATGTGTACATGTATCTCTACTATAATGAAGTGTGAGGACTCTTCTTGTCTCTTGGACTCTTTTTACACGTTTTGTCTCTTCCCTATATTTTCTCAAATACTCTGCACACAAGCGCAATAACTGAATATATGGGTCTACTTTTTTTTCTCCACAATACTCTACAAAAATCCTGCTTTTCCATTTTTATTGAAATTTTATGAATTCTAAAATAGCCATAGTATGTGACATGATTACTTGTTTATTGGTATTGATGCGCTTATAAGTGGCTTTAAGTTGACATAGAATAGAAGGCCTCATTCTAAGCGATTCATATGGCTTTTGAAAGAAAAATGTATGTATTATCAATTGCTTTGGGGATCGAAGTTTAAAGCATAGCAAAGGTTTTCATATCGTTAAGGATGAAGTTGGACCTACACATGCTGCTTGTGGTTGGCCGTTGGCATAACCTTGTTCCTGGCTTGCCCTTTACCATTCTCAACCAAGTATACTGCAATAATTTTCTTCTCTTTATCGGGGCAACTTTTTTAATTAACTCGGTCGTCATTTCATTGTGCTGAGTTGCCGAAGAGAAGATAAAGAATATGTTTGCACTACTTTACTTATGGTACTAGCAGGTGATCACTCTCGTGTCCCTTCTTTTGTTGAGTTCCACTGCCTTGAATGATTTATCCAGGTTTTTTTGGCAACCGATAACGATGCAGCACCAATTATTTGTTTCCTTCTCCAAGAACAAAAGTAGTTACAGGCAGTGAGCCTTCAGACTGTTGAATTAAATAATGAGATTCTCTTCGACATTAAACCTGACATGAGTTGGAGCATAGCAGCCATTGCAGCGGCACCTGTCATTGTAACTCGCCCAAGGTAGTGGCTCACAAGTTTTTTATTTTTGTTTTTAAATTTTTATCTTTTTGTTGAAAATAACTTTGCTTTGTTTCTTTCAGAATCAGAGTTGGACAACTTCCGCACAGAGATATAATTGTTTTGGCTTCAGAAAACACTTCTTCTCTATGTAAGTTATTTTGGTTCATGGCTCACTGTCATCACTCTGTTCCTACGAGTTAATATAATTGCTTTTAAAATGCACCGAAACATTTGTTCTTTTTGATTGATTTCTAAAGTTTAAGTATGCTTTTATCAGAAGTGATTATAACAGATTTATCTTGAATAGGATTCTACTTATTAAAAATAATGCATCAACTAAGGCAGGGGAATAAATCAACTCAGGATGTCAGCTACTGAACTAGATTTTGAAAAGTGGTGTCCTCTTTTGGCCTTGTATGTACATATATGATATATATCTATATATGCATGTGTATTTGCGTGTGTACACAAATCTTGCACATTTATGCTAAAATATTGTACATTTATAGTAAAATTTATTAGAAGGCGAAGAAGCTAGAAAGAATGAATGAGACTACGAGAGGCCCATCAACTGAGAAAAAAAAGAACCTAAACTGCTAGGCCTAGATCTAAAAACAAAGAAGTTAATATGTCAAAGCATGCCAATCTTGCTGCAATTCTGAAAGGACCCCTGGTTGAAGCCCACATGGAAGCCAAAAAATCGGACCCTATCCCAAAGAAAAGAACAATGCAACTCTTCATCCTGAAAATATCTGCAGTTTGTCCAAACACACCATAAAATTGCAAACACCCCACATTGCCACAACAAGCTAGCATCACTCTCCTTCTTTCAGCCCCTAATTTGAATAAAGAGAAAAGAGAAAACTTGCTCGGACTAACCCAAGTCTCCCTAGATACCCAAAATAATCTGTTTCGAAGAAAAGAAGTTCTTTCATAATGAGGAACAAGCGATCAAAGAATTCAGAGGCACATTTGGACATCACAAACCTATCTTTTGGTCATAAATTTCATCTAAGTTGGTTTGAGCTAGGGCCATAAACTTATCCAGACCAACCTTATTCAAGCTCATGAGATTATGTGAAATCAGTTATCCGCTAGTGCAGACTACCTGGGTTTCCTGATAAGTGGCAATATCTGAGATGCAAACTATTAATCCTCTACGCTAATTATAAACGAGTTTAGCCATGCATGTATCATCATCCTGCAGAAGTTTTGGAACTCTCACAAGGTTACATCAGTACTGCTAATTTCAACAGTTGCGCCTTTAACATGAAAATAATTTGTACATCATTGCTGATAATATTATAATTTGCGATGATATATTTTCTGATGGCTTTCCTGGCTGATGAACTATGTGATCCAAAGCTGGGCCGCATGAGGGAGAGAGAACCATAGAAAGCATACTTCATGAGTAAAACATAGAGTAGGAGACACCTTTCAACTTATTTGCCTAAGAACTTAACCTTGTTTTTTTTTTCCTTTGGCTAACAAATGATTCTTTATGTGACCAAAGGAGGATGTTCATACAAACTTATTGCAATGATATGCGAATATATATATACACACACACACTAGGGAAAGCGGCCATGGTAAAACATTCGAAAAAAATATTTTATGTATTTTAAAAATATATTTTATATATTTTCCATAAATGATCCTTGAATTTTTTCAGAATCCCTGAACTTAAGAGATCAATAATTTTGGGCTAAGATGGCAAAATTCGGCCACTTAATTTTGATCGTTTGACTAACTGAAAAGGTAAAATAGACAATTAGCGACCTCCCCCTTCTTCTATCTGCAACTCCTGTGGCCTCCTTCACATCCGGCGAGCTATCCAACTCTCCGACGAGCTTTGAATTTGACATTCACAAGCATTAGTACATTGGTCCAGATTCTTACATAATCAATGGTTCCCTATCCAGCAAAAACGAAGAGAAGATTATTGATCTTTAAAGCTGCTCCATCAAGACGTGGAACCGGTGAAGTTGCCATCTTTTCCCATTGTAGTTCTGGAGCAGGCAAATCAGCAAAACAGAGAGAACACCCAGAAAAATTAAAATTAAAATTCTTCAAACCTCCGACCACCAAATCGAAATCCAGATCTGAAAATCGAAGAAGTTGACTACAAGAATTCTTCAAACAAAAATTCATACACAAGAACAATTTCTTCATTAACAATACAAAAATTCCAAATCTAAAAATTCCAAAAATTCTTCAAACAAAATTTTTTCACATCCCAGATCCACTCCGGCTCGATCTTCCCCCTTCGGACGTTCGCAGCAGCAGCAGCAACATGCAGCATGATTTGGAAGCCCAGACCTATATTGTGAAACCCAGATCTATGGTTTCGAGCCTAGAGAGAGAGAGAGAGAGAGAGAGAGAGAGAGAGAGAGAGAGAGAGAGAGAGAGAGAGAGAGAGAGAGAGAGAGATATGGATATACACGCATGAAGTGTGAAAATGAGATCTACCAGTGCTATGACGTTCATATTAATAAAAAATGAATGTGGGAATTGAGATCTTATCCAAAGGTTAGGGGGAAGAAGTATGGAGAAATTGAGTAGCAGATTTGCTGTTCCCTCGTACTCCTTTCCTTTAGAGAGAGAAAGTGAGTAGCAGATGATATGATCATATTGATCAAACGGTAATTAAACAATTCGAGGGATACGAGGATGCCTATTAGAGAGAGATTATAAAAATGGAAATGGGAAATTAATAAGTAAACATAGCCAGATCCAAGTTTTTGAACCCAGATCTGGTTTTTGAACCCAGAGCTTGTCGGATGTGAAGAAGGCCACCGGAGTTAAAGATGGAAGAAGGGGGAGGTCTCCAATTGTCTATTTCCCCCTTTCAGTTAGTCAAACGATCAAAATTAACGGTGGGTTTCAATTTGGCCGAATTTTGCCATCTTAACCCAGAATTATTGATCTCTTTAAGTTTAGGGACGAATTGTGAATTTCGAAAAAGTTCAGGGACCATTTATGAAGTTGTCCCTAATTTTTAATTCAAAATTTTAAAAATGTAATCAAATTTTATTATGTAAAAGTCGTCGAGGCGCGTTAACGTCTTCGGCAAACTATAAAAAAGGGTTAACAGACGTTAATGAAAAAAAGCTGCAATGAAAGAAATAAAATCAAAGGGTTACTATAATTCAAAATTTTAATGGTGATCAGACAAATGTTGTGTAGAGCATAGTACAAAACTTCCTTTTTTCTATGTTTAAGAGTATGGTTATCGATGTTTAAGAGTGTAGCTCCGACTTTTTACCGCGCAGCTCACTCCCATGTGCCGTACGATTGCTGCAGCAGCTTTTCCTTTTGTACTATTTTTTTAAACTCCAGCCCTTGGATCAAATTGTAAAGAATGGTTGAGATTGTTAAGTGGAAAAATCAATGGTTCATACTATTTCAATCTAGTGGGTGAGAATTTGACACTACTTAAGTGTCTAATCAATGATGGATTTTATACTCTATATATCGTAACATACATAAAAGCATGAATCTCTTTTAGCCGGGCGTCAAGAAGGCTAAGGAGTCATGTAGACTTGTTGTGCTTGTGCCACGAATATGAAAACATCATCTATCACCCGGATGTTTTGAAAACATCTTCACATGGATTAGATCAAAGGTGACGTGCTTCTCGTCGCTCTTAGATACATCTCGCCACTCATAATTGAAGAGAACTACTTTGTATCCACCCCTATACTTCAACTCGATCACTTCGGTGAGTATACCGTAGTATTCGAGGTTGCCTTTCAGATTAACACCGCTATTTCACGTTGTTGTTTCACCGTATTCAACTGTGTGAAATACATACCCATTAACCTAATACCCTTTGTAACAGCTTACTTTCACGTAAAGATCTTCGACGAGTAAACTAAAGCTTTTGTGCCTTTGAAGTCTTCAGGGTGATCTTTTATGTATTAAAAGTTACAAAAATTGTTTTAACTTACAAAAATTGTTTTAAGTTATAGAATTGGTAATAACGTAAATTGTTTCAACTTATTTATTTTTTTAGCCATCGAGGAAATTTCTTGTCTGTTCTAATCTGAATCAGTTCGATAGGAAGATCACCTGCTTCAGCTTTGAACATACTACAAGAGAAAATCATTGCATTTGTATAAATATCACATATTTAGGTGTTAGAACGAGAACGACGGGATTTAATTTGAAAACTTACTTTATGTATTCCTCAACTTCCTCACAAGTCAGTACAACAAAAAGTCTGGCAGCGTCAAATTCTTCTTGGGATAACATTTGCTCCTTAAGTTTTTTTTGAAATGAATCGACCTGAAAATTTAAATATGGAGATGCAATCATTTGATTGCGGATCACCCCATCGTAATTGCGCCCACGTCTAGATAGGCTTTTCGGAACTTCTTCAGAATGATAGTTTGAAACAAAGGCAACTATTTTATCTATAACCACAACTTCTGCAATCGATACCTCAACCTTCGACCTATTGCTTAACTTTCTCTTTAAAGCTCTCAAGAAACGCTCGAACGGATACATCCATCTATACT
The DNA here is from genome assembly GCA_028566635.1 of Lobelia cardinalis. NCBI lineage: Eukaryota > Viridiplantae > Streptophyta > Magnoliopsida > Asterales > Campanulaceae > Lobelia > Lobelia cardinalis. Next base: position 3,360 of record JAOWAN010042357.1, on the reverse strand, counting down.
GCACCGGACCACTAACTCTGGCTTAATAAGTCAAGTGTATTGGTAAATGCTCCATCGAGTCAAAAAATGAAGGGGAAAATATATTCTCGAGTTTGCAAATGGTAACGCAGCCGCTTTTCTCAAGCCTTTACATGTCTTCGACGCGTAGAGCACTGCTATCAAAGGCGGGCCTAGGCGCATGGCGCAGCGAGGCGCAATTCTGGGGCCCGAGATGGGCTAGGCGGGGCGCTGTTTCTTGGGCGAGGGCCTAGGTGCGCCTAGGGCTTAGGTGAGAGCATGGGCTTGGTGCGCCTAAGCGCAAGGCACCGATCTGGGCACAGTGGAGAATATCTTCAGAATATTGAAAGTCTTTTAGCAGAATATTGACCCTTTTAGCACAATAGTTCCCTTATTTAACCCAGCAGTTGGGAGCGACGAAGACACATAAGTCATAACTTGACTAAAATCCTACCACCTACGCCAACCTCTGTATCAGCAGCATCAACTCGAGCAGGCAACCTCCGGCGACCCTCTCCGGCCTAGGTAAGTCTTACTTTTTTTTTCCCTTCCTTTTTCCCAGGTTCTTTCTTCTTTTTCTACCCCATTCTCTGTTCCTTTATATTTTTTTTCCTTTTTTCCTTTTTTCCTTTTTCCCAGTTGTTTCTTCTTTTTCTACCCCCTTCGCTCTTCTTTTTGGTTACAGAATTAAACAGTCCTCCTTGAACTTCATACTGTATTTTTCTTTTTAATTATGGCCTTCTTTTTACGATCATATTCTGTGTATTTTTTTAATTAAACTCAGTCGAGTAATCATGCTACTGCTGGACGAGCTCTGTTTTTTCTAATCAGCCCTGTTTTTTTCATTGTGTCTTTCTTTTTTCAAGTTCTTTCTCCTAGTACAGTAATTTTGAGCCTTGTTTTGGTGGATAATGCTGTGATCAGTGATTCCCGTGAATATTGCCGTGATTTTCCTCCGTTTCCATGTGAATAATGCTGTGAATGTGTTTCTCCTTCGGTTCCATGTGAACAATGTTGTGATTCCTCACTCAGTATAGTGTTTCTTTCTTTTTTTGGTTCGGGTTCCTAGTAGGCTAGTACCTATTGCAGTACTATTGTGCTGTAGTACTCTTTGTTTTGCCATGTTTGTTTGGTTAGTGATTTACTGAGAATTGCCTATCAGCCCAGGCTTATTATGTGATTTTTTTTTTAGATTCAACTTCCAAGTGATTAGTTTTGATAAGGATTTGCTCCCCTTTTGGCTTTTGTCAAGTTACTTCCCGTGGTGATTTTTATTCTTCTTTCAATTAGAATTACTTATTAAACTACTAATGGCTTCAAAAGACCCAGAATGGAACTATTGCACGGTTATCGATCCCATTGGCAAAGACAAAAACAAACTCCTCTTTATTTTTTGCTCAAAAGAACTGAATGGAGGAGCATATAGGGTAAAACAACATTTGGTGGGAGGATATCGAAATGTAAGAAGTGTCCTCCCGATGTTACAGAAGAGTTGAAGCAATATATGATTCAAAGAGTGAACATTAAAGAGGATGCCCACGCCGAGATTTTTTTTGAAAGGGATCGTGTATGCTTGGACGGAGAATTTCCTGAGATCACAATCAAAGCATCGGCCAGAAGTAGTCAAGCTTCAGCCCCTGATTCAGAAATGCCACCACCTGCAAAGACACTCAGAGGAAAGGCTCTTTAGATCTTTACTTCTCTTTGGATCCCGAAATTGCTACCCAAGAAAAGAAAAGGAAGCAAGAGGATGAAAATAATATGGCAAAAAAACAATTGAGGAATAGAGCATGTACATCCATTGATGTACGATGTGGGAATAGCTTTCAATGTTGTCAATTATACTTCAATGCTATGATTGAAGCTATTGGACAATGTGGTCTTTACAAGTTACGGATAGTGCTTCGAACAGCAAGCTAGTCCGTAAGTTTTTGAATATTTTCGTTAAATGCCTTTCAAATTTCAAGGATATTAGTAATAGATTTATTTTAAGACGAAAGTTTTTTTTTCCTTTCTTATGGCCAAGTATCCCAACCTCTATTGGACACCATGTGCGGCATATTGCTTGGATTTGATGTTGGAAGATATTTATACAAAGCCGGTTTTAAAGAAAACTCTGCATCATGCCATAAAATTGAATGCATTTATTTATAGTCGGCCGGGGGTAGTGAACATGATGAGGAAGTTCACTAAAAAAGAGCTTCATAGGCCGACAAAAATTCGATTTGCTACACCAATGATCACATTCTCGAGGCTTCATTCAATGAAAGGAAACTTGAGGTCATTGTTCATTTCAAAAGAATGGAGCAGAAGTAAGTGGGCAAAAAGAGACGGCTGGTATACAAGCTAAGGAAGTTATTCTCGGTCCTTCATTTTGGAAACACATCTTCTTTGCCCTTAAGGTGACTTCTCCACTCATAAAAGTCCTTCGGCTCATTGATGGCGAGAGAAGGCTTGCCATGGGTTATATTTACGAGGCTATGGACTGAGCTAAGGAAGCCATTGCTAGGAGTTTTAACAATGATGAATCCAAGTATAAGGAAATGTTTGAAATAATAGATGCACGGTGGAGTGTCGTTACATCAGCCTTTATATGCAGCCGGATATTTTTTGAATCCGAAATTCTTTTACAAGAATGAGAATATTGAAAGCGATGAAGAAGTTGTTAATGGTTTGTACTCATGCATTGAGAGGCTGATACCAGATGGTGCTGTGCACCATAAAATTACAGAGGAGCTAACACTATAAGAGAGCGGAGGACCTTTTTGATAAGACTATGACAATTAAACAAAGGGATACAAGAGCACCGGGTAAGTTAACTCAATTCAATTTCATTACAATTTGCACCTTCTACTTACTATTGACCAAAACTAATTTAATGACAACACTTATGAGCTGATTGGTCGGCTTCTTTTGGTAGTTCAATTCCCAATCTACAAAATTTTGCCATTAAGATCCTTAGTTTTAACTTGTAGCTCATCCGAATGTGAACGAAACTAGAATTTCTTTGAGCATGTGAGGGTATTTTTTTTTGTGACTTCTAAGTTTTATGTTTCTAACACATTAGTCAGCATGTTTTGGAAGGAAGAAATTATATCAAGTTCTTGCTTTGCAGATTCATAGCAAGAAGCGCAATAAACTGATTCAATCTCGCTTGAACGATTTGGTCTTTGTGAAATATAATAGAGCGCTAAAGCGTAGATATAATATACCAGACACAATTGATCCCATCTTAATGAGTGGTTGACGGAGATTGCGGAGGATGGGGATTGTAAGGTCCCAAAAATTTTGACCAATTGACTTATTCTTAAACAATAATAAATAATTCAATAATAATAAAAATAAAAAGGGTACTAACCCTAA
>JAOWAN010042304.1:0-15158 GCA_028566635.1 Lobelia cardinalis | reverse complement strand
AGAGAGAGAGAGAGAGAGAGAGAGAGAGAGAGAGAGAGAGAGAGGGAGAGAGGATACAATTTTAGAAATCAGTCATCTTCAACAGAATCCCGTAAAAAGGGTATAGAGAGCACTGCATGAAGCAAGTTACTCAAAAGAAAATGTCATCTACGATCCGGTAAAAGAAAATAACAAGACTAGAATCCAACAGTGAGTGAATATAAGCAGCGATCCTTTTGAGTTTGCTAAGCAGGTATATCATGTGGATTATATGTTTGATAAATGTTACTACGTCAGATATGTTCTGTCGGATTCTATATTCTTGAGAATCATAACTTTTTCCATATAAGTGCACGCCCAGAAATCCCATTTGAACTTGTCAATTGATCCTGGAGAAGCATTTGTAGATCAATTTTCGCATTGTCGCCAGATATCACCTTTCCAATAGTTTGATGATAGAACCATGCAGCATAAGCTCTTTCACAACTAGAATTCCTAACATAACCACACCAGACAGATCAATTGCCCTCAAAGGAGACACTTAAAGGTATAAGTGCATAAGTGGATCCAGTGATTCCTATCATATAACTTAGCTGGCAAACAATGCCGGAATCATCAACTTAATAATAAGCCTTGTTCCGCATTTGACGTTGGCTACCAGAATCCTTAACCGCTTCGTAAACGACTTTTAACTTGTTTCACTTTTACAGTACTACCAGAATCCTTAACCACTTCGTAAACGACTTTTAAATTGTTTCACTTTTACAGTAGAAAATGAGCATGTATGTCGCACTAGGCAGTGACCCATGGGTATTGAAGTAACATGAAGACTAACTTGGCCAAGAAAGTCCTGGGACGAAAACCAAATTGGCCAGATCTTGTACTAGATAGAAGGTACAGTACCTCAAAGATCAAGCCAAACATGTCCACCAAAGGTGCCAAATACTGAGCTAATTCTCGTGGGATAAAACCAAGCATTTTAATTGATCCAGAATCTGCAGAAAGCACCTGGTTCAAAGGCCATTCATTGCTTTAAAATTCACTCATCAGGTCATTAAATTCAGAAAATAAACCAAAAACAAAAGAAATAAACCTTGATTGCATTCCGATCATTATCATTAGCAGGGTCCCTATCGAGAGAAATCCTTGCCCCACTTTTTAACTCCACTCCCTTACTAAACCTACGGCCAATAATGACGGTTGCTAGAAACTTTCCACACAGATCATATGTCAAATCATCAGTATCATTCTTAGACATCTCACTTTTAAGTAGCAATTCATGGGAGCTTGATTTTCCTTCATCATTGACCATGGAGTTAAATTTATAGTTGATTCTATCACCATTGGCTGTGATTGCTGAACCCTCTATGACATTATGCTGAACATCAGTTGAACATAAGGATTGCTCCCGTTCAGTATCATCCAGGTCCATGACATGTGGGTCAATTAAACTACAGGCAGTAGCACCATTACAAGTCTGATTATTCTGTATATAATCTATCTCAGTTGAGTTAACTTTTGCTTTTGACCTAGAGCAGAAGTTCAATTGAAGAAGAGTGCGTTGGCTTAATCTTCGTTTGGTCCCTCTAGACAAACACGCATCTGAAACCAAAAGCACCACAACGATCAAGTTTGGAACAGCTGACACAAGAGTTTGTTTCAATGAAAAAATGATACGCTCCAATACCAAAGAGAATAACAGGAAGGAGGCTAAGTAGAACAATAATGATTGCTTCATGTGATTGCTTTTTTAGCAATGAAGCAGCATGATTAAGAACTTGAGCATTAACAGTTAATAATTGAGTTCTATTAAGCTAATCACTCTGACATAATCTGAAACAACAAAAAACCAATTGCTCAAGATACAGCTAAAACAAGAAATTTGCATGCAGACTTTCACCTACATGATCCAGGCAACTACATACTGTGCCTTTGGAGCTGCCAGCTGAAAATTGAGGATGATACGTAGCACAAGCTGACATTTGTAGTTTACAAGAAGCCATTAAACTTGCGAGACCATTAAGAGGTCAGTGAGACTAGAGGTTGGAGGATTAAGCATTTTCTATTTTTCTTACTTCCACTCTTACATCTACATAACATTTCCATTCTATGAGAGGACAGCCAATGCACGGGTTCCAGACGTTGCAGACTAGAAAGGGTTTGATGCATGCACAATTCGTACCCATACAAGTTAACTACTATTTCTAAAATTTACAGCTGTGACCTCCAAGTCACTACGTGCAAAAGAAGGGTGCTCAATAGCACGAAAACCGACCCTAATACATTTTCTTTTCCTCTTGTCAAAACCCAGTTTTTCTATAGGGATTTGAATAGGTGTTTGTGGCGTTAGACGCTCAAGGTTAGAAACATGTCCTTTCTAAAATTCTCATCTTTGAGGAATGTTCCTTCTCTTAGCACAATTAATGTAACTAAATCAAATAATCACCATATATACACGGAACTCTTAGAAGTGCCGAAGACATTATTACATTCATTGTGATCAAAGGTAATGTTCATTAATTGATCCAATTCTGCATCCTCCCTCCCTCCCTCCCTCTCACCTTCTTCTCCATTTATGTCAGATAAGAAATAACAGCACTAGCTCGCTGAGCTTGAATGTTCAAACCCCATAACAGAATTTGGCCATTGGCCCATTGCCTTATGATAACTTGCAAAACCTCAGTAACCACATTTCAGGGTAACATAAGAAAACTTGTATAAACTGATGTCCATTCATAAACAATGAACCATAGACATGTATTTCAACTTTAGATCCATGACTCTAACTCTTCTTTCTTATTTACATGCATCTGAAGTTACTCTAAGATTTTGATTCCCCTCATCCCTAACCTAACTAAGTGTGACTTCCAAATTTAACAAATAACTCAACTCAGCCTCATTCACACCAGTTGGGGTCATCTACATGAATTATTTTTCGCTAGTCATTAGGGTCAAATGTAAGGTCATCACATAAGCCACAATCTTCGTATCTTTTTGTATTATAAATAGTAATGTTAGCTTTGATCTTCCCCTATCTAAGGTTGATTTCATCGCACTTCCTAATGGGTACACTGAGAGCAAAGTTAGTGCTTGTCTAAACCATGTTTATAGATTCTCTCTCATTTTCTCAAATATGGAAGCGACTTTCACCGCCTCTCGTATATGTTCATTACAAGTTTTATTTTTTCCACTGATACCAAACGTCCATCATCATTGTCATTTCAGCAAAGCTCATCGTGTTAGCATGGTCTTTTTGAATGGCCCAACACTTGGTTCCATAGAATAGCGTGGGTCCATAACCTATCCTACAAAATCTTCCTTTTAACTTAAGTCGTATGCGTGACTCACATGCACTCTTTCATTTCACGCAACATGAATTATATTCTATGATGAGAATGTAGATGTGCATATGACCCCGTATGCACTCTTCCATTTCACACAACCCGAAATCCTATTACGCGATGACATTTTCAAATGTTAGAAAATAAAAACAAAAAATGGTACCTAAACAAATGTTGTTTTTCAATTAAATTTACTAAATTCACCTCTTTAAACTATCATGTCTCACTGTGCCCTTGAAGGGATATAATGTGCACATCACGGATATTGTATGCACACTTGTTGCAAGATTTTTTTAAATGCAACTTCCCTAAATCCATCCGTGAAACAACTGAAAAATTAATAAATCGCACTCATTTACTGACCATTAGTGAATAAAATAAATCTGAATAGACACACAGAAGTAGATCATTCAAACTCCAATGACATATTGTAACTAATCTTTGAAATACAAAGATAAATAGGGAAATGTGGTAATATACCCAGATGAGAATTGATCAAATAATCATCGCCTCCAACTTTGGCCCCGCAAACGGGACAAATAACCTTATCAGCAACAGCAGCAGGCGCAGGTGCCTCCTCAAATGAATCTTCACCATGTGATGCTCCATTCTTGGCATCATCTCTAAGAGTCAAGCAGTTCTGAATTTGAAACATAAAAAATCAACAGAAGCAGTACAACAGAGCAAAACAACCTATGTTACAGAATAATTGATGACCCAAACTGATTTACATCCTCCATTATAGACTTTATAGTGTTGTGCGGTACAATCTTTTTTAGCATCAGCATTGATTGAACGGACCTGGATGGGGGTGGAGGAGAGAAGAGAATGTCGATTGGGGAGGAAACGACGGCGTTTTCCGACCAATCTGGCCAAGCTTTCTCTTCCTGTTAGCATCTCTAGCTTTGAAGCTTATGCCCTAATCTTCTTATTCTTCTCTGTCTCGAGTATTTAATCTTGATTCCGAGTCGTCCCGCCAAATTATGGGAATGATCTTGTGCGCGGGGGTGCATAATTATAGTCCGTGTGTGCAAAAGAAAACAAACCTAATTTAAAAAATAAATATTCTAATTAATATAGAGTTAGATTTTATAATTAAGTTAATCAAAATTAGATGCTATAATTGATTTTGTAGAAGTTTGTAGGTACAAAATTTGGTTATATTTTACAAATGAATTAAAATATGGTAAGAATGGTGTTTAAAAATCAATGGCTATGATCGTATTAAAATGGGACGATGATAGCATTCAAATATGTCTATACTAGCATATAGCATGCATTAGGATTGCTTCAATTCATATGTGCTTAAGGGTTTTTGTCCCTCGTATAGGTTAGTGACCTTCTGATGAAAGATCGCCAAGGTCAGTCAAGAAGCGACCAAGCTGCAGGGTACTTTGACGCAAGTTAGAGCAAAGAAGCTGCTAAATTGTTTCACACGGCTAATATCAAGCTATCATCGGGACGGTTCTGACGAGGAAGATAAGGGGAAATTGTCCGTGCTATGTTTGGTTGATGGGCGAGGAAAGGCGAGCATAGAAGAAGGTACGGAATAGGAACACAAGCACAACATGCTCGACATGCTCGGCAGCGAGCAATATCATCGTCGATAGTAGAAAGTTTTTGATCAAAGCTCCTCTGATTATTTAGTATCAGAGCTAATTTTAATTGGTAAGTTCACTTCCGTTTATCTATCATAAATCATGTATTCTTCAACTCACGTTCATAATGAAGAGGAGGAAGTTTTTGTCCTTAAGGAATTCAAAGAATTCATGACATATGAATTTAATAAGGTGAAGTTGGAGATTAACAACTTCAAGAAGGAATCCGTAGACACTATCGACGCGTGAGTCCCGGAACCGAGGTCCAATTCGCGTCATGCGAGGAAAGGATCCATCAAGGCCGATGACTTTGGTCGAGATTGGGAAGACGAATTCGAGAGACATGACAAACGAAGTTGGTGGGGAGGAGATTCATAATATCGCAATATGGGCAATATAAAGATGAAAAATCCTATCTTTTCAAGGAAAGGCAGATCCCGAAGCATATCTCGAGTGGGAAAGCAAGGTTTATCGCATCTTCGTTTGCCACAATTACTCTAAGGAGAATAAAATAAAGCTCACTCAGGTCGAGTTTAGTGGGTACGTGATCACTTTGTGAGATCAGATGACCAAGAACCGAAGGAAGTACAGCGAGGATCATGTAGCTTCATGCGACGAAAATTTGTTCCCTCGTATCATAATCGCGAGCTGAAACAAAAGCTGCAAGGCTTGAGGCAAAGGGAACAAAACAGTGGAGGAATACTACGAAGAGATGGAGATTGCAATGATAAGATGCAACATCGAGGAGGATGAAGAATCTACCATAGCTAGGTTTATGCATGGATTAGATCGGGAGATCGCCGATCTTGTCGAGCTCCATCATTATAACGAGATCGAGAAGATGTTACACATGGTGATCAAGGTTGGAAGCAGTTAAAGGCGAATAAGGTGAAATTTGCTTCTTGTTTTTCCACTAACAATAATTCCAAGTCGAATGCGAGCATGCCTACGCCTCCACAGAAGTTCGCCACACCTAAAGTCAAGGAAGGCGAGAAAAGCAATCAAGGCGCGAACACAGGGGCATCAGCGAGAAAAATGCGAGATATAAAGTGCTTTAAATGCCAAGGCATGGGACACATAGCGTCTCAATGCTCGAATCGACGCATTTTGATTATGGGGGCTAATGGCAAGTATGAGTCAGCAGGCGAGGATGAGTTTGAGGACATGCCCGCCTTAAGCGAGGATGAGTGTACTGAAGAAGAATTAGGAGTGCAAGCATTGGTAGTGATGCAAACACTAAATACACAAGTCAAGAGCGAAGGGGATGTAGCAATTCAGAGAGAGAATATCTTCCATGCTTGCTGCCAAGTTCAAAACATAATGTGCAATCGAATCATAAATAGTGGGAGTTGCGTGAAGGTGGCGATCACACTAATGGTCGACAAGCTAAATCTAAGAACTGTAAGGCACCCAAAACCGTATAAATTACAGTGGCTTAATGATTGCCGCGAGATTAAAGTGACCAAACAGATCGTTTTGCCTTTCTCTATTTAAAAGTACGTCGACGAGGTCAAGTGAGGCATGGTGTCTATGCACGAAGGACATATTTTTCTAGGGCACCATGGCAGTATGATCGGCGAGTAACGCATAACGGTTTCACCAATAGATACTCCCTCGAGAAAGATGGAAGAAAACTGGTTTTAACACCCCTCACCCCGACACAGATTCGTGAGGACCAGGAAATAATTGAGAAGGGTATGTGTGAGAACCCCCGTTCTTCGCTCCCTCGGGATTGAGGCTCCTTTAATCGGGGTTTTGATGTGGATAACGGTCATCGGGTGCTTGGTTTCATGAGAACATTCATTTGCGATGTAGGACATCTCTTTGTGACTACTCAACCTATTATTCTTTAAATTGAGAGTCGCCACCTCTATTTTGTCTTAGGCTTCGAAAGCACAAGCTTTTATGAGATTTCTAGGTTCGGGAGTTTATTTACAAATTTGGAAGAATAAGCATAACCCAATTCGCCCGATATTAGTCTCTAAATGTCTAGCACGCATGTCGCCTAGCTAGAGATGAGTCAATTGGTTGGCCTAGGTTGGTCAAGGTGCAAGAATACACAAGGGTGAGCATTAGTCCCATCACACTTAGGTCTAAGCTAGGAAGCAAATGGGCAACGAACATATGTATGATTCTAAGTATACGTATTTGGTCTATGGTCAAGACAAATAGATAAGCCTATATTCATGAAAGAGATAGTTTGAACATGGGAACATGTAATTGATATTATCCTTTGAAGACACATTCATAGCCATTAAGGGGCTATGAGGTGAATCTTGATGTTCAAGGATTTCATATGACGATATATGTATTATAAGCATAGGGAATGTATCGTAAGGGTTGGAAGCCCATGTCATCCTTCAAGATATACTCTCACAGTCATTGATGACACTAGAGAATAATACCTATCATTAATGGATTATTGATTTGGTGAATGGAAACATTCGCAAGGGTTTCATAGAAATGAAATAAAAACTAATACTATGAAAAAAATAGGTATGAAATCCAATCCCAATATAGGGAATGGCTTTTGTGTGTTCATCTCAAGAAAATCTTCATCTGAAGATTGACCCTCCCCAATCATGCATGATTTTAAGAACACAAACTCACCCACATTTTAAGGTCCTTTTGGAAGTCAAGATTTGTTTGTAAACGTAAAAGTATAAAGATACTAATGAAATAAATCATGAAGATTTGAAAGAGATTTTAGGCCTTATGATTATTTTCATTCACGTTTAGATCTAGAGTCTAACATACAAATTTATAAATACTATAATGAAAACATTATTATGCTTTGTGAAAGGGAAGCAAGATAATATACATATTTGCATATAGTCATAGATCTCTTAGCGAAGGAGGAGATAACTCCATAATTGAGGTTTAGAAATCACTTTCGTTCATCACATTCAATAGAAGTACATGATAACATGCATGTTTGCAAAAGTAAAGAAAAGCATAGATACAAATCTATTCTAGAAAACTAGTAAAGAAGATTTACATGAAGAGGGGTATATCTACTCCAAAGAGCTATGAGATGACCAAGAGATGATGGATCCCTTGATGTCCCTATACCATGGCTTGGATGGTGTATTTGTGTTGGCTTTGAAGGCTAGAAGACAGGGTTGAAGGATGTTTGAAGATTAAGATGTGTTTATGCAATTTCTTGGTGTGGAATGAGGATGTGTTTGAAGGTTTGTATTTGAAGATGGATGAAGATGGTTGAAGGTATGATGGAGATGTATGAAGATATGAAGAAGACGGTAGAAGATATGAAGGAAAGTGTATGAAGATGTGAAGGAAAGTGTGTGAAAATGTGAAGGAGATGGTTGATGATACGAAGAAAAGTGTACGAAGATGTGAATGAGATGGTTGAAGATATGAAGGAGGGCTGGAGATTTATCAAAAGATCACTCACAAAGGTTTCCTCTCTTTGGGATTTGATTGCAATGGTGCAAAGGGTTGATTTTCTCTCTATGTTTGTCAGCATTAACCAACCTCTTTCAAGGGAAATGAGCGAGGGTTTATATAGGAGGGTGAGTTTAGTTTTAAACATGATCTCTCATAGCCTTTGGAAGGTCCAAAATACCCTTAAAGACCCCTTGGGAAGTACTCTTAATGCCCTTTGTCCAAATAGACAAAGGAGCAAAAAATAAGAAAACAGCAAGGAATAGGCCGGCCCGGCCCCGTTTCCTTGGTAAAATGGTCGCTCCGGCCCTGATGGCCTTGTACGTGGATTTTTGCCTTTTTGGTTCGAAAATGGTACACCTTGCATATCCTTTTATCCTCCCATGGTGCTTTTGTGTCCCCTTGAATGGTCTTGAATGTCCTTGATGTTCCCTTGACTTTGGAAAGTGTCCAAATGAGTTATCTTCATATCCAAGGCTTGTTCATAAAATATCTACACATACAAAATGTTAAACTTAATTTTTTAGTTGTGTATGAGACATATGACCTTGCCATGCCCTAATGACTTGTGTCATGTGTGATATTGATACATTATGACATATTGTAGACTCTCTTGCACGTAGCAACTTCTAGATGACTAGGCCTTAATGTAAGTTTAACTAAATCATGCATGACTAATTATTAACTAATCATGTGATTAAGGGTATCCAAAAATGGGATGCCTACAGGGTTATGTAGAGAAATTTAAAGTTCTTACAGATTTCACTATCTTGGACGCTCAAATATTAAATCTGTATGTCCAACGTATCCTTATTTTATTAGGAAGACCATTTATGGCCACCGTTAGCATATTTATTGATGTTAAATGTGGAAGAGTAAGTATACATCTAGACGGCGAAGTTGTTGCAATATCTGTATTCGACTTTATGAATAAACCGCTAGACACTAGAGATTTAAAGGCAACATATTCTATTTTGGATCTTAATGTCACTGACAGAACTTTGTAGGAATTAGATAAATCGATCGAATTTATCGATACGGATGGTTAAGCCATCACGGATCTTCCTGGCTGGCTAAAGACGGTAATTAAACGCGCAGAATGGGAGGCAACACATTAACCTTTATAGTTTAGAAGTTTATTTTATTTTTGATAATTTTATTTTATTTTATTTTATTAGCGGATACATTTCATTCATATGTTTTATAGTTTTAACGCTCATATCTTATGTTACATAGACATAAAAGAGTTTTACGCATGTTTGTAAATTGAATTGGCGTTGTTAAAATCTGTCAAAATGGTTTTATTCTCTATAAAAAGAAGAATTTTCAAAAAAAAAAATTGCGTCACAGAGGTGGCACGCCCGGTCAATGACTCTAGACTTCTTGGCAAGATTTAGACAGGAAGCACGGCACGGCCGTACAAACCTTATTTATAAGGAACGCTTCTTACGAAATTTCACACAATTTCTCAGATCCTAAACACCCTAACACGAGTCTAGCAGCGCCGAAAATCACCATTTTGCACCACTCTCTCAATTTTTGATCGAAATCACTCAATTTTTTTGCAAAATCAAGTTTACAAACATTATTCCAATCTTTCCAAGCAAGATTTTGAGATTTCTATTCGTCAAATCATCCAATTTTGATCATTCCACTTCCTAAAATCCTAACTTTCAAAAACCCAATTTCTCTATCAAAAAACTACTACGTCTTCTTCAAGAGAATCCAAATAGAGTAAGGGGACAATCAAGTCAAGCTCAAGTAGCACAAATAAGAGATTTAACAAGGTACCCCAATCACGTTACCGATTTGAGCAATATTGAACATGCCAAGAACACACTTTTAATTGCTAGAGATGTTCAAATGTGCAAGTATTTTGATACCTATATTTTAAAAGTTTTTACGTATTAAACTTGATGTTTGAACAAGAGTGAATGCCATGGGCATTGGTAATTTGCTTTTGGCCAATCGGCCTAGCTATAGTATTATGACTTGTGAATTTTTTGCTACTTTTGCTCATGATAAGCGTACTGATGAAGTCAAATTCCGGTTGCGCAATTATTCATATGTTTTGCACAAAAATGATATTGCTAATATTTTTCATTGGTCAACCGATGATATGGTGGAATTTCCGCAAGGCGGTGAAGTCAAATTTTGGAATGAATTGTTTGAGGGGCGCGTTGATGCGTATGAGAAGAAACAAGCTAACATCTCTATTGTAAGATGGTATTCTTATAGGTATTTGCATAGAGTTCATACTCATACAATCACCGATAGGAGTGAAACCCATCTTAAGGTCACTCAATGTGATCTTGCTATTATGTTTAATTTTCATTATTCTCGTCCTATTGATATGAATGCTATATTGCTTAAGAGATTCAAGCAGGTACAGGCTAGAGGCACCGGTAGCATTCTTATCGGAGGTTTCATTACGGAAATTGCCATGCATTTGACCACTTTCAGCCCTACCACTACCAATCTTGATGCTACCGAAGAAGAGGACGGGATGCAAAATATTGATGGTGATGTCATGGCCAATATAAGCCTAATGAAGAGAGGTAGATTCGACCAGTGGTATTACATTGGCAGAACTGAAGATCCAATAGATGGAGATACTCCTGAGGAGGACTCTGAGGAGGAAGAAGAGGCACACCCTCATTTTGGACATGTGGAGGTGGTCCAAATTTTCAGCAAGATGGCCACAACACCCATTTATAGACCCCCTACAATAGTAAGTTCAATACCAACCTCACGATTTTGGGCAAGTACGCAACTTTTGACCAGTTTTACTACAAGTTTGGTATGTTTCGTCAATAGCAACCCAATGACTCGATCATTTTTGTGAAGAGATCTCTGCGAGTCGCTAGTCCATTGAACAACAATATGAGCAATTAGCTCAATTCTTTACGTGTATGCAGTTCCATCCGCATCCAGCACCCTAATAGTCATTGGGCGATATCATACTCTCTCTTTGACTTTGTCTTTATTTTATTCATTATTTTAGCATGCCATCGAAGGCGATGTTAAGAATTAAGTTTGGCATTCTCTTGTTCAAAGAAATGCCCAACTGGTACAAGGCTTGTATGCATAGCCATAGGCTTTCAAGCTGTGAAGCTTGTTGAAAAGATTTCTTAATAAAAAGCTTTATGTCTTAGATACTGGTTGTTGGTCCTTCTTAGCTCAATATAGGCTAGAAGGGGGGGGGTAAATAGCATATTTAAAATTTCCTTACTAAAATTGGTCCGAAGTAAAACTCCCACCCTTGAATTAATGAAGGAGTTTTGTTGCAGCGAAAATCGTTGAGTTTATTATAGTTCATTTTTGTGGAAATCAGTTTTGCAGTGCACCAGAATGGAAACCTTTATCAAACAGAATCTGCTGGTCCTAGAGGACTTGAAAATAGCCAAGAAGATAAACAATCACAAAATATTAAGACTTGGGTCAGGAAGTCAATTTTTGATGATTTGATTTGGTTTTTTGTAATGATTAAAGTGAAAAAGTAGGAGAGATAGAGAGATAATGGTGGGACCTATAAAAAATCAAAAACTAAAAACGAAGATAAAACGACTTGGTGACCCAAGCCTAAGTAAAGCAAAAAATAAATCATGCATAATTTATAGAGGTTCATCAATGCTAGTCTTCTACCAATCGGATCAGACTTGGATTTATGAATAAGATCTACTATATTTTTCTATTCTATTACAATTGTCGGATTCAAGCAAGTGACCTGTGTTTGGTAAGTGTGTGCATCTAAGTATATACACTCGTGTGTGCTTACAATTCACTAAACGGCCTCCTTGGATCTTAGCGTGGGAGGTTGTCCTAATATTTAGTATTACAATAAAAATACTAATCATTTTTGGCTTGGTAACAGCAGAGTTGAGTTTTATAAATTTTCTAACTCTCAAAGGTCAATTCAGTCACAAGAGTATAAGAACTCAAGAACTAAATCAATCAAAGGCAAGGCAGAAGCATCAATAGTCAAGTTTCAACCAAAACTTTAAGTCTGGTATACATCTTATATTTATAGGCAATTATGTGAACGTAAGACTTTTCCATTTCTGCTCAAAGGACACGTGTTGGCTGAAGAGTCGATTTGTTGAGAATTTCATAATAGAATTTATCTTTTTGCGCTGTCATTCGATTGGCAGAATATTCTGCAATAATTTCAATTGTACTAGGTTGTACAATGGCTGACAAGTTTCCTTTTGTACTTTACTCCTTCTATAAGAGATTTGAATTTAAGTATTAGGGAATAAGTGAGGACATCTTGAGAAATCAAACTTCAGATTCTAATGCAATACTTCTTCGGCAGCCTTTAGCGTGTAAGCATTCTGATGTCTTGAACTAAATACTTTAAATACAAAGGCTTCTGGTTGAGATCGTAAAATCATTGCTTTGACCTTATAAGAAAAATGGGCGGATACATTCCTGTTAACAAGCCATGAAAAATGTTGTATGTAAGTATTTTATTGAGAGATGTCAATTTATAAATGTAAGATTGAAAGCGCGATAACTATACATAATATTAAAATAATTTTGGCAATTAATCAAATCTAAAAAAAGTAAATCCTAACAAGGGTTTCCAAAAATACAAATTAAAAACAGAAATAGGGAAAGTGAGGGTAGAAAAGATATTTGGAAGCTTACCATCGTTTCGCGAGATGAAAAATCGTCGGAGATGGAGAAGGTTGAGGATTTGCCGGCGGGTATGAGAGAGAGAGAGAGAGAGAGAGAGAGAGAGAGAGAGAGAGAGAGAGAGAAATCTGAGAAAGGGGGGAGGGGGAAAGGGTTGTTATCCGCTTTGATAAATTAAAAAAAATTGTCGACAAAAGTAGCAACCGATGGAAGTTTATCGACAATCGCCGGCGGAAGTCTTTCGTCGGCTTACATTCCGTAGACATTTAATGCAATTCTTGTAGTGTCCCTTAGTCAAGCCAAGACAGGTTTATCTCCGATCCGAATATATTAATCAATAAAATATGTTGCTTGGTCATACGCTTGCATCCTCGTGAATGTCGTTGTTAAGAGGAGCTTAGGTTAAAATTAATCAAACCCTAAGCAATGCTTAAACTTATATTTACCAGATCCCATTCATAACTTAGAAATATTGGTTAACTTGTGTGATGTGCAAGTTAGCCTTTATATAGATTTTGTAGGCCTAGACAACGACCTTTAAGGGAACCCTTTTCCCAAGAGCCAAATTTTAGCAACTGACAACGTTGTTGGTTGGTAAAATAATAGTCTTCATAACGATCCAATTAGAGTCTTAAAGTCCACAAATCAGTAGACTTTATTATTTTAGTTTTTTTGCCTAGAAAGTTGTCAGCTCAGATTAAAAGTTTTCTGGTAGACTAAGAATCATATTCGGACCAAAAAGTCAAAAAGGATATTTCCTTTATCCTTTGGTCCTGAGCACATTTCAACAAGTACATATATGGTTATTTACCAACTTTCTATCTTTAGTCATTTTAAACATTGCTTTATACCTGATAATATTACTTGTCTACTCTATTCTTAGTATTCTTGCAGGCAAAGCAAATCAAGGACTGTACGATTGCTGAGAAAGTTTAAATGAACAACATAACATTAAATATCAAGTTTCAGCATTCTACATTTCTCTCTATCGAGATCCCAACGGGCAAAAGATTCCCCCAGTCTATAAAAAGAGGACTTAAGCTCAACATGGAAGAGAAGGTAAAAATATCACCATAGATCTGAGAGTACACAAGTTTCATTCACCTTGAGAGAATTGAGCTCAAAAGCCTTGAAGATATTTACAAGTGCTCATACAGTTCCTTACAAGAAATTAAATACGTTATTATCATTCTATATTCTTGGTCTTATAATTTATGAGCGTTTTTCATTGATCTAAAGTCATCAGTCAAAAATATATTCACATATGGCTTAGATCAAAGAGCGTTAGAATCTTAGGATATTTTCTGTTTAAACACTCAAACACTGATCTCTAGGATTTGTTAGATAGATTAGATTTTCAAAACATTATTTGGTAATCCTATCAAACCAAGATTGGTTTATTTCTAATCAGTACAAATATCATTAATTAAACCTTTTTAGGCTTAGCAAATTCAGGGGTGACCTCTCTGGTAGAGGACGTCACCGTTTTTCACTTCAGTGAGTTGTGAACCTCTCTGTATCATTGCGTGCTTTACTTTGTTGTCTTTTATTTTCGGTTGGCTTGCTTTTTTTTATAAATCACTATTTGTGAAAAACATGGGGATTAGCCACGAAACAAATCACCAAAACAAGTTTTCATAAACCTACTATTTATAATCTTTTCGGTACACAAAACAACACGTTTATAAAAGCTTAATGTTCATTTTCAAAACTCTGAAACCAGACCTGCTAAGCAAGGTTTTTAAGTGAAGCTTTTAAAAGGCTATTCACCCCCTTCCTCTAGCCTTTCTTAGTGTCATTTGTGGACCAATAATCGTGATCCTCTGAAGGGAGGACAAAGCAGGAACACCAACAACATAGATCTTTGTCAAAAATATGTATTGCGAACTACCACCTCATCACTAATTTGACAAAATAGAGACAACTCATGTGAAACCTCCCGCATAATAAAATTGCAGGAGATACACTGTGAGAACCCCCCCGATCCTCGAATCGAAATGCGCGATGAGAATTTTGGCACAACGCGCGGGTTTTCTCATTTCAGTGACCGCTCAAATGCTTGTGTGTGAGTTTGAGAGTCGCCACCTCCGTTTATATTATAGACTTCGGAAGCACAAGCCTTTTTGGAGTGAATGTGTGTGAGATTGTAGGTCCGGGGGCTAAGTTACGAATCGGGAAGGGGTTAGGCACCCAATTC
>JAOWAN010042286.1:0-15168 GCA_028566635.1 Lobelia cardinalis | reverse complement strand
GGGGGGGTTAGATGTGTCCCCAGCCCATTTAGTTAAGGACAGGGCTGCAGCTTTGCACTAGATGTAGTTTGGCTATTGGTGTTTGTTTTCGTGTTTTTCCTTTCTTGGTTGGCCATCTGTATATTCTTCTTCTATTTTTGATAATTTTTTTCTTCTTTTATCAGGAAAAAGAAAGTTTTGCTGGCAATTGCTTGAAAAAGCTTACAACCTCTTGTGACCAACGGATTTTTTCTTGTTCTTTTAACAGTTTCAAAGAAAAAAATGTTCTTAAGTTGCATTATGTAGGTGTCCTCTTCATCTATCATCATCTAATTGAAATAGTTTTTTTTTTTTTGAGGTTGACATTTCATGGTTTTTAGCCCCTGAGTATAAGTCAAATTGTTTGAGGTTTTTTTCTTTTTGGGTTTATACTTTCAATCTCGTTGCCAGGAATGAATTCCTTTTCCAGCAGACTTTTTTTTTTTTTGGGTTGTGTGACCTTCTCACTTTATGTATGTGTGTGTGTGTTGGGTTCCTGATTGTTTATGGCTTATGTGAAAAGGTTTGTGTAGAGAGAATCTAGTTTTACTTGCTATTATTCCTGAAAAATAGAAGGAAGATGCTGTTGAATGTAAATTGTGTTTCACAGTTTCTAATACAAGCATTCTTCCCCAATCTCTTTCGTCTACGTACCTTCTGCTTCCATTTGCAGCGGTTCTCTATGTAATTTCTGTTATGGAGATAGCTTCTTTAGAAGTTTTGGTTCGAAAAACAATAATTGAACTTTGAAAAAATTGTGTTTGATGTAGTGTACAAGTGAAGCAGTTGCAAAATCCCGACATAGTTTTTGAGTCGGTATTAAGTGTGATTATTCGTCTGGCAGAGCATGGTCTTATTCACTGCGACTTCAATGAGTTCAACATCATGGTATGCTTCTGAGATAAGTTATTTTTAGTACCATTACTCTGCTATTCAGACAATATGCTCCTTAACTTGCTTATCCTAGTTTTTGTTTTCACAATATCTTTTTATTCATTTTGCGGACTCCACCAGCATATTGTTTGGTACATATTTGCTTCAATTGAGCTTCAGATGCTTGCTAATGCTTATATTTTCTTAATTGCAGATAGATGATGATGAGAAGGTCACGATTATTGATTTCCCACAAATGGTTTCGGTATCTCATAGGAATGCAGAGATGTATGATGGATATCCAGTCTGACAATTCCTTATTACTATTCCAATTTTAATGCTGCCATACTCCTTTCCATTATAATGTTTGTTCATCTTTTGCTCTAATTTGACTTTCAATTTAATCCCATTTGCAGGTACTTTGACCGCGATATTGAATGCATTTACAAGTTTTTTGGCAAGAGGTTAGTTGATGGTGTTTTGAAGAGTACATTGATTCCTTTGAATTTGACTGATAAAAATTAAATACATTTTTTCATTTTCACTTTGTAGATTTATGCTCTGTGATATGCTGATTGTGATTTGTACAAAATTTTTCTAAGTTATTTATTCATTTTCATATATTTCTTGTGCTGCATGCTATTGCAAGTTCATGTCGTTTCAATTCACCCATTCGGCACAACAGAGGCGATATTATCGCGTAGCAGTGCAACAAATAATAGTAGTACTAATATTAATAATTATTGATGTTCTCATATGCAATTAAATTATATCATACTACTGAAGGTGAGAATGTATGTTGCTTATAACAACTAATTATCATTTAAACTAATCTATGGATTTGTGTTACCGGTGCTGAACTGTTTCTGGGATTATTTTGAGTGCTTGACATGTGCTGAATGCTTCAGTTCTGAGGAAGAAGGGTGTCTTCATCATATCTTTGGGTTTGATCGGAGGATGTTGCTCAATCCTTATATGACATACGTATACATGCACTCGGCACTCTTGAAGTTATGCAGCATAAACTCGACACAAATAGAAACATACTGGATTATATTTGATTCGATACATATTTCACCTTATAGGGGAAAGATGGCCTTCTAGCTGAAGGATGGGACTTTGATAGTTTGTATCATAAGGTTTCATGTGGGCTGCATTGCCATCTTATATTTGTATATTAAGACCAGGACTTTGGAGTTAGCTACTTTTGGACTCTTGGTGCTGATAGGTGATGGTCCTTACTGTGACTTATGAGTACAATAGAAGTCTTAGGCGAAAAATTATGTAAGGATGAGCTCTTTATTTTTGAGATCAAGAATGAGCTATTTAAAATTAAAGAATGCTCAAATTTTATCGCATCACTTTAAGCGCTGGGTGCCTTGGCGGTTGCACTATAGATCTGGCTAGGGATTGAGAAGCAGCCTTGGGCCAATTCTCTTACCAAATAGGCCATTGGCTCGATTGTGATACATCACTCTCTTTTTTCATGTTTGATTATGGCATCAGGTCTTTGGGAGTGTTATGCTTAGGAATGGAAATAGGGGAGTTCGGGGGCGGGTGTGTCAAATACCATTCTCTTCCCCAAATTACATACCCCACGTTTGCCTCATTCCCCAACATGGGATTAATTTGTATCCGCATAGCCATTCCCCTGGGGAATTGTCTCACCATATTTACTACTCCCTCAGTCCCATTTGATGGATTACACTTTCCTTTTCCGTCCATCTCACTTGAAGGGTTTACATATCCTTTTTTGGCGTTCCCACGTGACCAGACTACCTCTACTTTTGCAAGGGATAGACATGGGCCACACCCTTAAGGGGCTTTTATGGAAATGATCCCTTTTCAATCCATTTATTTATTTCCATGCCTCAGTGGCGGAGCCTGGATTTTTCTTCAATAGAAGCCTATGGAAAATTATTGAAACGATTTTTTTTTTTTTTGATAAAAGAAGAATATAATTAGAAAGTAAAAGATATTGCAGAGAATGCGGACAAGAAATCCACCCAAAGCCAAAAAAGGCTGAAGAAGGGAAAAACACCAAAAAGTTAAAAAGAGCACACAAATTAATGCAATGCAGATCTCCTATCCCTAGACAAATTTGCTAAGGATAAGCCTTTGAAAGCTCCAAAACTCCTAGACCATGAGGAAGTCTGTACGAAAATCTTCTCCCACAAAAGTGAGAGGTAATTCACGACCTGATTTACCCAGACCCTCCATTTCTGGCCTTGTGTTGGCGAGGACATGACACGATCCCTATCCCGGTATGGATCTCGTGTCAGATCCTTAAACGCAAAGCGGATACTCCATTCTCGGAAAATATCAAAACGTTGGTGGGTATACGAGCGCAGATCGGTAAAGGATGGTGGAATAAATCGGAGAGAGAGGGAAGCATCAAAATTCCCGAGTGGCGGGAAGTTGGTACTTCGGTACCGGTTGTTCGAGAGGGAGCCCATGAAATTTTCACAAGCAACTCTGTCTGCCGCTTGATAAATTGAGTATCTGTTTGTGGTGTGAAAGAGACGACAGAGTCAAGCGTCTATTTAGACGATTGGGCTGGGTGGGGGCAGAATTGAAATAGGTGGTTAAAAATAAGTGGGCTCCTCAATCCTAAAGAATATTCATTGTGGGCGGGCTGCCATGGTCCTATTTAATAAGTTTACAAAGTCACCCCTTTAACTATATTATTTCAGCAATTTCAGCATTTATATCCTCATAGTTTATAATAATTTTGAAAAACAAAATTGATGTAAACTTGTATAGTATATAACATTAATATGTTGAACAAAGGATCCCCACACCTATATCCTATTATTCGATACTTTTTAGCAGTATCCCCGATTCTTTAAATAGAAAAATGCCTCACCTGATCCTCGGCTCCCGCGTCCGATCCTCGGATCCCGCATTCAACATGATCCTTATCGCGTGTCTGGGTAACATAGTTCACGACCTCTGAAAATTCAAGTAATCCTATCATTTCAAATATTCCACAATGAAGTGAACACAACACATCCCCACAACACTGATTCATCCCTCGATCAACCGAAACACAAATGTATTATATAAGGAAAATCTGCATAGATCATAACGCAAATCCCTCCTCGCACTACAAGCAACATACACCAACGATGCCATGCCATAGGACAATGCATAAATAAATGCTCATGTGACTCAAGACTAAGGGGGTTTTAAATTGAAGAATGAATGTATCAAATAGTACTTCTAACATAAAAATTATTTTTTCTCTAACATTGAGATTAAGGCGTGCCTTACCCTCACAAAGGGCTGCCTCCACCCCTGCGGTGCGTAGTCATAGTGTAACCCTTCAAGTGGGATGGAGGGAGTATTAAAAATTAATAATGATAACAAAAAGAATCAAAACAGTGAACTTCCAAGATTGTAGGTTTAAGATCATATGTAAAGAAAATAAAATGCATTACATTAAATGAAAAGATGGATCCAATTTGAACTTGGTCCAGGAAGAATTGTAAAGGAAAGTTAGCATTAAAAGAATGGTTGGGTTTTAATAATCACGTGCTTTCTCTTATTTACAATGAATTACAAAATGCTTAAACTCATTTTTTTCGTGCATATTGAAAATATATTTATTTATAACTCTATCCATGATGTTTCTATAAATAAAATGGACAAAGAGGAGATAGAGAGGTTTAACAGGGAAGTCAATGCCATATGTTTCTACAGACTTTTCATACAAGCACCATCCTCAAATACTGACTTTATAGTTTAAGGATTAAGTGCTGCTAAACAATTGCTTGGTTCACATTACTACTGGAGCTAGTGTATTGTTCATTATCAATCCAAAATTCATGCATCTTGTACTTGTTAACTTTACCAACTAATGTGTAGGTGAACTAGTGAATTGCACAGTTCAAAACTTAATATTCTTAATTATATAATAATATGTGGAGAAGAGAAATAAAGGGAAATATATTGACACTAGTATAATGGGGTGGGGAACTGGGCGTGGTGTGGGTGCAAGTTGGGGGGTGGGGGAGGGGGTGCTACTAGTACCATCCACCTTCCATTCCCCATGATAAGAATTCAGGGATACCCTAAACCTCACTCTTTATTCGATCAAACCGTTAATTCCCCATCAATGTCGGTTTGGGACAATTGATTCCCACTATTCGGTGTGGAATTGCCATCCACACCGAATAGTGGATGTGTTATTTTTCCTTTGAAAAAAGTAAGAGCGAGACTGTGAGAAAAAATGTTGGGCCAAATAGCGATGAAGGTGGAAATTGAAATTATATTTGGAAATTGTACGATGAAAAACGGCAAAATGACAAAAAGAAACATGGTCATTATTTTCACTTTACATAGTGATGAAGTGAAGCTGTAAGCGATGATATTATAGAGTCTAGTATTTGATGTTGGTGTACTGAACTCCCAATTGTTTATAACAGAGCCGCTAATGCTTCTCTACATAATCGGCATTCCCTATCAGTGATGCTACAAACCGCACCCTTGATGAAACCGTATGGTGGAAACCTTAACTCATTTCCCCTTCCCATTAGGCTTGAGTCGCCATTTGCATGTGCCTGGGCTGTGCTGTGACATGCCTATAGGTATCATTTTGCTCATTTGCCAGGCACCAACATTTGTAAGCTCTCACCGTAGAAGCTTAGAGATTGCCCTTTCTTTCCCTTGCTGATCCAGCTCCTTGGTTGCTTGTAATGCGATTGAGATGCATAACAAACTTGCACCCACAAACCTTGTTTAACAGCAAGGCTACCCTGGGCTTATAGATGGTCTTTGCAAGTAAGATCTTCTAATATATTATCTTGTAGCATCTTTTCCAGTGTGCTGTTCGGTCTTACAGTCATCTACATGATATATTGTGTGTATGTGCATTTAATTAAATGTTTGGATTGATTGGGTGCGTGTATGTTTAGTTAAGTGTTTGTGTTGAATCCAACTAACCCTTTTTAAAATGTCTTTTAACAGGTTCAACCTGTCATTTCAAGTAAATGCTGATGAGCCTGAGGATTCAGAAGTAAACCCAGAGGAAGCTGATCGGCCTCTCTTTTCTTCCATCACAAAAGTCTCTGGTTGCCTAGACAAGGAACTTGCTGCCAGTGGTTTTACTAAGAAGGACCAGGACGAGATCGAAAAGGTCTGATGAATTATACAGTCTCTACGCCTTTGTGTTAATTAAGAAAATTATCCCGAAGTGTGAGAAAGTCCACTTTGGTTTCATCTAAAAAGGTGAAGTTCTGAATTATACCAGTTTATTGGCTTCCCAGCAGTTAGTATAATAGCAGGTATATTTTGGTTTCTTTTCGATGGGAGGGTGATGCACAAGCACAAGTATAGTGGCATAGAAATTGATCAGTATTAGGTTGTTTTGTATTACGTCGTGCAAAACACATCATATGGTCATCTGATGACCTAAATGCCCCACCTCGAAGTGATGCAGTCAGTAAAAGGGCCCCAGAAGAGCGAATACAAGAGCTATAATATTATGTTTATTTGTTGCTATTTTGATTTTTCTTGTTTAGGGTGTTTAAATAGTTTACTATTTTTTTGAATAAGATTTTCGTATTAAGTTAGGAGTTTATTTAAGTTTATTAAATTATTATTAGTCTTTAATTGAGTCCCAATCCTAGAAAGATTCTTTTTTAAGTAGTCTTTAATTAGTTTCCAATTAGAAATTCAATTTGTTTTGGAATTAGGAATTACCTTAGCCCATATAAGCTTATAATAATTTAAAATTTTAGAGCGAGTAGAATATTAAGAGTTTTCCAGCTATTATTTGCTAAATTTTCTTGAATTTTGTGATGCAATTCGAATGGGTGTGGTGCTAAATAACCTAGGTGTGATGTCTATGGTTGCCTCAGTATGAAGGCATGCTTTTCTCTCTTTCTACCGTTTGTTTACTGTTCTCGGCCACTGCTTACAGTGCCCGGACAGCTCCTGCAACTTTTTGTTTGCAAGCCTAAACCATCCCTAAACCTAATTCCTCCGTCCTATGTGTTAAATCCCTAAAATAAGTCTTCTAAAGTCTTTATTTCCACTGCGTTCTACTCCTACCATCCCAGTGGAACTTTGACTTTAAGCGGAAAATAAGATATGAGTTGAAAAAGGATCATTCTGTGGAAGTCCCTTAAATGTGTAGCTCATATTTATCCCTTGTAAAAAATAGGGGTAATGAAGTTAAGTGGCATGGCCCAAAAAGGAAAAGATAACCCTTACGTTGGACAAACAGAAAAGGAAAATGTAACTCTTCCACAGGGATGGAAGGAGGACATAATTATTGGCCCAATCCTTGTAGGTTAAGTGTGACCACGCTTATCCTTCATCACCAAGATGGGATCCTTCATACAAAGTATCACACGAGGGAGTTGACAAATGCTTGGTTGTACATCCAATCGCAAGACGCCTCTACATTTAGTTAAATTCGAGCTCCAACACGTTCTGACTCGGAACTCTATGGGAATCCCTTCCCCCAAAGGGTCCTCAAGGAGTACGTCATCTCCTCTTTGAAGCACCCCCTCCCCCCCCCCCCCCTACAGAGTGGCACCCTGGGAGATGCATTGGAGTGGGTCTCCTCAGTGGCTAAGAGGATGAGCTGGTCATCATGACCTTAGCCTTGGGGAGAGGAAAGAAACAAAGGAACCATATCAAGACACTTGTTATGAGCTAATTTGCTGAGAATGATACACTTAATAGAAAGAAGAAATTCACTCTAGAGAGTGATTCGTCAAGTTATAAATTCAGTTTTGATTTTTCTGAAGTCATTCTTTGCTAAGCATTTTACTCTCAAGGTTTAGCTCTGATGAGCATCCACTTGGAGAAGTTCCCAAGAATGGTCTCTGAAGTAGCTTCCCTCTCTTTCCACTAGATCATGGTTGATTTTCACTCTATCTTTTTCACCATTGATCCGTGATCAATAGAATGTAATTTTGTTTTATTTGTTGACAAGAACCCCCTCCAATGCCCTTCAAGGACAGCCCTTTTACCATAGTTAGGGGTCTATTGGTATTTAGTTTACTTGAGTCAAGTAGGATTAACAATGCATTAGTATATCATTAGATTAGGATCCTATTGTTATTTTGAATACTTGTTTGTTGCTAGTCCTTGCCCAGTATGTTCTGGCAAGAGTTTGCTGTATGTGGTGCAGTTGGAAATGAGAGAACTTCATGATAGGTAGCAGTTGTTGTACGTGTGTCGAAGTCAACAATGGAAGTCGTATACTCCCTTAATTCCATGTGAAGAGCCAGCTAAAGACTTTTTTTTTTGCTAAGTTTTATTGAACTTTGACCAAAGGTATATGTAAATGTACTCATATTTAAAGATACAAAAACAGCGATACATTATATTTTCAATCTCGTTTTTGGTGATTAAGAGTTTATCACCTAAGATGTAAAAGAAGTTTATACATTGACTTTTAAAAAGGAAAATTGACTCTTTGGTTTGAATGGATGGATATATATCAAGAAGATTGATAGAAAGATACATAGAGTGAAGAAGAATTGTCCTGAAAGAGGCATAGGCATAGGCATGAGGGTGTTTGGTGAGTGTTAGTGACGGAAGGGGGTGAGATAGATATTAACAGAGAATACCAGAATTCCCAGAAATGCTCAAGGAAGCAAAGCACTCCAATCCATCTAAACTACCAAAATGCACCTCTCTAAATGCACCATTAGCTGAAGCTCAGAAACATGCCCTAAAAACAGATCTACCCCACAAAAGGGACCAAGACAGAGTTTGCTCCCTGATAGTTGTGGGGCTCCTCTTAATCCAAATACTCCAATGAGGAGCAAACACTCCCTTCTTCTTTTTGGTAACCGAGGGGAACCTCATTCCATGCCAGGGGACACATTGAACTAACTCGTGAGGATAAAACGGGGGTGCCGAGGATGCCCTAACGAGACTAATGAATCCAAACACATTAGACTGTTAATGAATCCAATTGAAAGTCAGGATTAAACCCAAGCTTTTAACCTTTTATACCCAACCCATATATATTTCAAATCTCAGATTAACCAAATCCTTCTCATTTTCAAGCTAAACTAACAGCATTCACCACTGAATCGGCAATCGAACCGGTCTGCATCTAAACCGACACTTTTGTAGTCTTGTAGAAATATCTGGAGAAAACACCTGTTTAGGTTTCAGAGTTTTTCCTGGGCTTGTAGAAGAAAGCCATACGTGAATCCCGGCTAAGCAAGATCAAAATGAATGCTATTGAAGCAGAATTATGTGGAATGCACGACTAGACGTCTCCTCGCTTCAAAGAACACATAATCTGTTGATTTTCAACTTGAAAAGATATATCGCATATTTCTTTGACCCTATAATTGATATCATCGGAGTGGCGTGTCCTATGCAAGCTCGTCTCTGAAGCTCTGGATTGAGACAATGGGCTAGTCTGAGATCAATCTCTTCATTTCTCACGAATCCATGTTAGAGGCTTTGCTAGGAGCAGATGCAGTATTGTGGTGTGTGGGTTGTTTGCCATCTTGTGAGGCACTTGGACCGAGAAATTTAAGGATTTCAGGGATCAGTAGTTGCTTTGGAATCTTCTCTAGGATAAGAAGTATTTGTTTGGCTTCCCTTTGGGCTTTCCTTCCGGGGCATCCCCATTTCAGATTTTCAGAGGAATTGGAGAGCTTTAAGTGTTTCCTAGCATTTTCTTTTCTGTTTTCCTTTTCCTTTTGATGAATGTATAGTCTGTCCCCTTTGTACTTTCTCCTCTATTAGTATATTATATAATTTCGTCATGACAAATAAAATTAAAAGCTGATTTTAAAGCCTTGCTCAAGAGGAAGAATTTGCTGTAGCTGGAAGTACAACAAGCACTCCTTGAGGATTGCATTGCAATTGTAGAATGAAAAGCCCTAGAAAGTTTCACTTTGATGCAAAACTAGAGACATGAAAATGGGATAATAGAGGATTCTTTCCATCTAAAGACATGAATTCTCTCAGTTTTACTTTAAAAAGGAACTTGATTGAACTTACGAGCGTATGTTCACATGTTTTTCCTGTGCTATCTGTCATTATAAATTATACGTTTTGTTTTTGGGTGACAATAATTGATATCTTCTACCTTAATGTTCTGAACACCCTAATGAATTTACTTACAATTGGTCTGCTAAATGCTATATTTGACTGATTCGTGTAGTTGAATGAAGGAAATGTGGAGGATGATTCAGATGATAATGAGGGAGCAATTGAAGAAGATGGCGAACCAATTCCTGGCTCAGTAAATGAACTTAATACCAATGAATTGGATTCTTTAACCTTGCTTGATAAGGTATTCTTGATTTTTTGATTAATTGATGCAGTGATGTTTAATTTTGTTGACGTATTAATTACTGACCAATATGAGATTTTTGAGAAAATTTGTAGCTCATTAATACATATCTTGCTGTCCATACTCCCAATCATAGTTTTCGAATGGTCAAGCTATCTTTAATCAAAAGCCTATATATTGCGAATCCGCTTGTATAATAGGCAAATATTGTAAAAGAGTGTTTTCTAATGGATCAATCTGTTGTCCCAGTTTGCTTTTTATATGATGTCTGTAAAAAGAAAATTCTTAGCTTGATTATTTTCTTTCTTTGTGTAATTTAATAGTTCTGTAGAACTAGACCATCTTTAATGATTGATAACATGATGGGATAAGAGAAAACTGAATGAAGGAGAATAAGTTAGTGTGCTTCCCAGATTGGTTTCGTGATGTGTACGTGTGCAGCCAAATCTCATGATATTATTTCTCCATTGTTTGGGGGGGGGGTGCATATGCTTCTTTGGGAGTTATGTGTTTGGGGTTTTTTGCCGGTTAGTCCCAGTTTGATTTCTATATTCCTCATAGCATTTACGATGATCTGATGCTAGTTTACTTAGCGAAGAGTGATCTTTATGGTCTTTTGGTGTGTTCGGATCAAGGAATGGTAAGATTTCCAGTGATTAGTATTAGCCTTGGCCTTTTCTTTGGGATATAACTATTTTGATGGTTTCTCCTGGCCTTCTGCATCTGGGAAGTGCCCATTTCAGTGATCCATTGCGATTTGAAGGCTCGGGATATCCGGGTTTTGATTTATTTTCTAAATCCGGTTCTTCTTCTTTGTTTATAAATACTCAATGGACTTCTCCTCTGTCATTCTGTACCCTTTTGATATACAAATATAATCTTCTTTTCTAGTGAAACATATTTGGGCAAAATTTAGAATTCCAGAAAAAGGCCCCAGTGAGCATCTCGTCGGAGATTGGGCTATTGAGCCATATCCAAATCTAGGTTTCATGCCAGTGTGTTGCAGAGGCTTTTATTGAGTTTGAACCCATACTAATGTGATGATGGATCATTAGTTTCTTTTTTGCGATTGCCATGGCCCATGGGTATAGTTTCTATAAAAGATTGTAAATAATAGGGTCCTTACCGTTCAGACCACATGTGGACTATTCATGTTCCTGCATATCTGGTCTTTAAGGACATAAATGAGGATTGATGGATCCAGATAGAGTGCTAGTTAACCTGGGTGCCACTGGGAGTTTTACATCCATGAGTTTGGATTTGGCCTTCATCTAGCTTCTGAAAAGCTAGTTTTCTCCTGTTGACAGATAAGTGTAGGATAAATAATAATGTGAGGCGTTGTGAGTTGTACGTTTTGAGGGACGAATGTGAAATTTGGCAGATAAATTACTTTTGATTTATTTAATGATGGGGGTAATTGTGGAAAATGGAAAAAAGTATCCTGCCACGCCCTTATGTTTGTGTGTGTATATATATATCCAGATATATATCTATATATATATATATATATGTGTGTGTATGTGTGTGTGTGTGTGTGGTTATATTATATAATGTATGTAGTTTCTATGTATTGTGTCATTTTAGCATGACAAGCCCTTATGTTTGTTTTTTGAAGGATGAGCAACTTCTGGCTTGTAACAATAATGACGAAGTAAAAGAGAATCAACAAAATAGTGAAGTCAAGCAAAGTAATCAACCTGAGATTCAAGTTACCAGTGATCAGGTATCTGTTGTTTTGTCTTATCTCAAAGTCCTGACTTCCTTGTTTGTTGGTGGATCCATTGGATGTAGTCACTTAACAATGATTTGCACATGTGCTGACCATAGTGTATCCCTCAGTTTCTTCAAGCTTAACATCGGCCTTGACTGCATAATTTGTTGAACTTTTTGCCTCCTCTTATTGAATATATTGCAATCACAAAAAGTTATAAGAATCATAATCTAGGAAGGATCTGATTGGTATCTGCTCACTGTTTGACTGGCCGGGTGAAAGAGAGGAATTATCGTTGTACTCCCTCCGTCCCGTAATAGATTACCTTTTAGAAATTAAAATTTGTCCCATAATAGTTGTCCTTTTAAGATTTCTAGACTTTTTTTACTCATATTTTCCTAATTTACCCTCCTATTTTCCCAACTACCAATGATCATTAATTACATTTACTTCTTTACCATCAATAAAGAGACATTATTTAATAAGGATGAATTTGTCAATATATATTACTCCTTAATAAATGTGCATAAAACTAAAAGGTCCTCTATTGCGGGACGGAGGGAGTAATTAGGTCATTCGACTCATTCCTCTTTTTATTAATTTATTTAAAAAGTTGGAGGGGACATAAACTAACCTCAATCCTTGTTATTTATTAGGTAGTATTTACAAGAATAAGAAGTAGGCTTTAAAGACGGGAGATATCTTCAACAAGATATAATTTCTCCTCAATATTGTTTGTTTCCGACGAAATTTGAGCCCTTAACCTCCCGTTAGGAAAGAGAAGGAGGGGATACGATAGACCAAGTGGTCATTGGTGACTCGTTCCTCTTCATTGGCTTTATTTTTGTATAAAATTGTTTACTTTAGTATTCTGTTCTGATTCTGGATGCGATTAAATTATTATTGAAGTTAGGGTTAAGCCTACGTTTCGGTTGCATGCATTACCATAGCGGTGACACCACTCGCATATTCCAAATGAGAACATATTTCTGTAAGACTAGCTGGTTATGAGCAAGGAAGCCAGCCTTTAATCATGTATTCTTTTCCCCAGGAGGAAAATGGTGAAAATGAGCAGGATGATCCTGAACTTCAGGAGCGTCTTGCCAGGCAGCGACGGTGTGCCATTCAAGCGGCCAGGGGGCTAAAGAAAACATCTGCTTCCAGGAATGCTTATAAAGACAAGGGTGGTAGGTCCTCTAATAGTTCAAAGCTTCAGAAACAGTTGAACAACTGGTGAAACAGATGGATCTTTCACTTTCAATTAGATTGTGAAACAATCATTGTATTAGTGTAGTAATTTAGTTACAGAGAAAATGCTTGTAAAATCTTAGAAACAATGACCAAATGAAGCTAATGATATCAGATCATTTACATACCAAAGACACTACTAATTATCTTTGTGTGCGCACATTTTCTATGTTCCATTTTTTGAAGTTTCACATACCATTTTGAAGGATTATATATTTGCTGGCACTGTATTTCTCCGCGATAGTTGTAATATATTTCTTGTATTGAAACAAGTAGAACAGTTTGTTCTGAAGGTCAAAATTAATCGGCCTATTTATTATTTTAGCTCCACTGTAGATTTTACTTTCTAGCAGGCTCAATTTCTCCAGCACCACCATTTCCCTCGTCCATTGCGGACACCTTCTCTGCCTCTGCCGCTGAATGTTCAATGGTGACTGGTGAATGAGTCTACTCTTCCTGAATCCCTTTTTTTCTTCTTTGCCACTTGCTAGCCCAATCGAATAGGCCCTCTTGTATACGTTTTTCATATATTGGGCCTTTATATGAACTCTGATTCAAACATAACCAGAACAAAATTTAACCACAAAAGAAGAAGAAGATTATGATCAAGACTTCGTGAGAAAAAACTGTCACAACTAACCCGAGTTACAATGGCATAAATTGGTACTGTACTGTAACTACAAACAAACTAAACAAACACGCTGCCAGAAAAAAAAGGGTAAACAGACGAGAAGCAAAATAACAAACTAACGAGGTAAAATTCATTAAGCGATGGACGAAGAGGAAATGAAAACATATAATTTTACCATGTAACAAGTCTAGGGATGATATATCCGACTTCTCCCATGATGCACGAGTCAAATTTATACTGAGCCTGTCAGTCAGTTGTAACGAGATCAAAAAGCAGGCCTTGGTATATATTAATCATTAATATTAAATCTAGTGATCATAAGAATTATTATAACCATGCCATTCATTTGATAGCCTAAAGGAAGTTGTTATCGTGTTCTTACCCAAACCCAGAAGAGAAATGCAAGCTTGAAAGCGTTCTGGAATAGAATAATATGAATCAATAGAAGGACAAGTCGGGGCCTGTGGAACGAAAAATTGATGGTCTGAAGGTTTCACGACCAGGTCTCCTTCAACAGCAACGTGTTTCTCTGCGACCTCTTGAGCCAGTTGTGTGATGACGTGCTCCAATTTAGTGCCAACAGCAAGTAATAGCTGAAATGGAAGGTAGTCTCGGACAGTGATTAATCATAACAATGAGACAGAAGCGAGAGAGTCAGAGAGATACCCAGAAACGGAAACACACACACACACAAACATTCATATTCGCCTTTATTAATTCCTTGTAAAAGAGGGAGTTATGGATGCATAGAAATGATCAATAGCACAACTATGACTTACAGTGATGGGAATGAATGCTATCCAAAAATATGCATGCCAACCTGCTAGCGTAAAACATAAAAACAGAAACGCAATTCAAAAACAAGCATCTTCTAATATTCATTCAACATATGGATAAGAACTTACCATAAACGTTCAACAACAGGAAAACAACCATGAACAACCAACCAAAGATACCAACTGCAATTGATCATGCAAACAAGTGTCCTTCAAGAGAAAAGTTGAAAAATAGGGTACTACTCCACTAGGAACCTCCTTAAATGAGAACCGTATGAACCATTTTTATTCATTGGATTAGATACAAATTAAATGTTTAGATTATATATATTTTTTAAAGCAGCGGTGGCATATTTTGTAATTTCTCATAAATTATGACCGCCACGTCAATTATAACCTTAAATCTAGTTGTTAAGCATGAATACTTTTTTTTCCCTCCTCAAACTTTAAATGCATATATCACATTATTTATAACTCCAAATTAAGATCCGTTTGCATATTCTTGCTCGTAATTAATTTTTTTTAAAACAAAATTAATCATGAATATATTTAAAAATTAAATAAAAAAGTCAAAAAATAAGTCAAGATGCAGTAGTAGTATTGCTACTGCATCCAGTAGTAATTTATGAAT
>JAOWAN010042266.1:0-15178 GCA_028566635.1 Lobelia cardinalis | reverse complement strand
CTTTTGGACTATCGATGGTTCATC
This sequence comes from Lobelia cardinalis, assembly GCA_028566635.1. NCBI lineage: Eukaryota > Viridiplantae > Streptophyta > Magnoliopsida > Asterales > Campanulaceae > Lobelia > Lobelia cardinalis. The sequence continues at coordinate 15,154 of JAOWAN010042266.1, read as the reverse complement.
TTAGCCGACCCCAACTAGTTTGGGATAAAGGCTTTGTTGTTGTTGTTGTTGTTATTACTGTATCAGGGCATGATTTTACAACATTGCACTAGTCTTACCTTTGCTGTCCAAGTAAAGTTGCAAAAGATCTTATCCAAGTACTCCCATTACTCCCATATGTAAACGTACAGATGTAGTCGTACCAAATTAGCCAAAGCAGGCTATTTCTGCTATTTTCTTATTCGCGTTTGGTATTCTAATTTTTTTTTCCTTTTTTTTTTTGTGGGGGGGTGGGGGGGGGGAGGTGGAGGAGGGCGTTACTTTTCGAATAGATAATTATGCTATGTCTTTAGTTAATGAGCTGAATCATGGTTTTATAAGCTGACATAACATATAAGGGTCTCTATGGATATCTCACATTCTTCAAAAATGATCCTTCATATTTGTTGATTCCTGTTTGGAGGTTGTATTTTCTTTCTTTCTCTTTCTTGCTCCCCCACAAGCAACCAGCCTTTGCTTTCATTCTGCTACAGTGAGTAGATTTCATGGATAGTGACATGAAAGATATCCAATGACTTCATAATGGAAGTGATGTGATTTTAAATAACAGTATATATGAAATGAGAGAATAAAGTATGCTTTAAATTGAGGTTCACACGTTTAAACTAGTTTACAATAAGGTTGTCACGTTAGATTAATTTAACTAACTTTATGATAAACTTGAGGGGTCAATTTTATTGAAAATGAAGTGCGCCTTTTCTTACCTTTCAGTCGAGCCAGATTTGAAATAAAGTTGTTCTATATTATTGTCGGTGCAACAGGAGCAAGAACTTATGAAGCTCCAATGGTTCACTGTAGATTAACTAGCCTTCTTAAGTATATAAACGAGAATGTTTATACCTCTTACAAGGAAAGTGATTGGTTATTGTTTATATTTTTGTGGATTTGCTGATTTGGTTTGACAATGCAAGGATTACATCTATGTCTGAGATTCCAATGGTCTATCACCCAATTAACGTGCACTCACTCATGCAGCTATAGCTTTCTACTAATTAAGAATTCTGTTTATCCAATAATGTCGATATACATCAAGTAAATTCAAGGAAACTGCATGTCCCTCGTAGTCATTTTCAGTTTGACAAAATCATAGAATTGACGTTAAGCTTTTCATAATAATAGAACACAAAGTACTATGTGAATAAAGAGCAGTACTTAACCCCTAGCCAACAATTTGGCAACTGTTAACTGATTGAGAGATGATGTCTCCAACATCCCAACAGTTTGTATCCTTAATCCTCTTTCTATATACATGTTCTTATACTGGTGAGAGAACTTCACAATAGCTTTCCACAACCCCAATGGAAAGCAGTGATATGATAAATCCTGTTCTCCCACCAGGTTTCAGATTCCATCCAACTGATGAGGAGCTGATCATCCATTATCTGAAGAAGAAAATCTCTTCTTCAGTGAATTTCAGTACTTCTTTAATAGCTGACATTGATCTCTACAAGTTCAATCCATGGGAACTTCCCAGTACTTCCCTCGTGATGATGCTTTCCTACTATTCCTATTTTATGAACTTCTGCTTTTTTCATTTATGTTGTTGTAAATAGATATGCCAGGACTGGTTTCACAATATGGATGTGTTCTTTATATTTACTTATTTTTATATTCTGTTTATTATGCAGGCAAGGCTATGTTTGGTGAGGATGAATGGTTTTTCTTCAGCCCAAGAAACAGGAAATATCCTAATGGTGCTCGTCCCAACAGGGCAGCTGCATCCGGCTATTGGAAGGCAAGTGGAATAGATAAGCCAATCATTGCATCTAGTAGGTCTCAATGCATTGGGGTGAAGAAAGCGCTTGTTTTTTACAGAGGCCACCCTCCAAAGGGCTCGAAAACAAAATGGATGATGTATGAATATAGGCTCCTAAATCATAGCAGCCATACTCCAAGACTTAGAGGGTCGATGAGAGTAAGTCTAACCATCTTCATTTTCGCGAAATAAATTATCATAACGAGCATGTGAAGTAAATAAAAGAAAGATAAAAGGCTAATACATAAATCTCTATAGGTGAAGAAGGCCGTGATCCTTACGATTGGTAAATTTGAGTACAATATTAACAAGTCACATGCAGTCAGCCCTAATTGGATGTCACAGTTTCGGTGACAGCTATGCTAGAAATCCCAAAAAAAGTGTTCCGACTTTGACTCCAAAATGTAGAACTTCTTCAAAATAATAATAGTAATAATAATGTTTTTAAATGGAAGAGTGTCATCCAACTAAAGAACACTGCTATTTTAGTTGCTAGCTTATATTTGACACATTAACGATGAATGTAGAATATTTACCAATTTTCGTCGTTCTTTGCAGTTGGACGATTGGGTTCTATGCCGTATTTCACACAAGAGCAACACAAATGGCAAAATCAGCAGTAACTCCTTGCCTCCCTTTGAGCTTCAGAGTCGTAGAGGAAAAGACATCATGGAGAACACTACTTATTCCAGTCACTACAGAGTTGCAGCCACAGAAATTGCAACTCAGCTCAACTCAACTCAGCCTTTGTCCCAGTTACTAGGGGTTGGGGCACCCACCCTAATTACGGAGAATGATGTGTTCGATGAAAATGGTTGTTTTGATTTTCTAGATGAGGCTTCACATTGCACTATTTTAGACAGTATTCCAGCGCATCAAACAGAAATGCAAGCATTTTCCATGATGGATGCACTCGATAAAATTAGGAAAGTGCTTTCCATCAGAGCCTTGAATGAGCAAGTACCATCAATGCCAAATATCAGTCCATCTTCCCTGACTTCTAGTGCCTCAAACAGCTCGGGCATATACGAAATCATGTCCAACTCTGCTATTTATGAATTTTCTTTTGGCTGATATAAAGTGGTGCCCTGCATTACTATATAGTTGTGCATTGTGGTCCTTACAATTGTATAATTAATCAGGAAGACTTTCCATGTTACTCCATGTACATAAATTACTATTTGTACCTTTTTGTTCAAAGGAGTGGTGAATAATGAAGGTTTTCGTGAGGGACAATATTGAGGAGAAACTACTATCTTATTGAGGATATCTTCTGGCTTTAAGCTCTCTTTGTTATTTTTATAAGTCCTAATTGATAAATTATTCGGGTTGGGGTTAGGCCCATGTTCCCTCCCACCTTTAAAAATTCTTTGATTTTTGTTTTTGGGTGTATAGCTTTTTAATCGAGCCAAGAAAATGAAACAGTCTAAGCTATAAAATACCCGTAGAAGGACATCAAAGATTCAAATTGCAATCTCAAATCGACAACACCTCAACGAGTTAAAGCAATTATGGGTGCCTTGGACGAGTTTCTTCACAATCCGTTGTCAGCTTGCAAAACGGATACCAACAAACCATCTTCTTGATTTGTTTCTCACTCTGTCATTTAGTTGGGTTATATATCGACGAACTCATAAATGAATTAGGAAACAGCTTTGGCAAAAGCCAAGTCTGGAACCTCATTCTTTTCACATGAATGTTCAATTGTTTGTCATATTGAATTCAATTTCAGGCCTATGATACAAGCACCATCACCAGAGGTCTAGTTGAAGAATAGTATAACTAAAAAAAAAAAAGGAATAGTATAACTAATTAGCTTGTCGTGGCATATGCTCGGGTTTATGCCCTGCTGCTGCAATCACATCTCTCATCTAAAACTCCGTTGAAAAGTTGGCATTGCTCAACTCATCTTTCCGATATATACAGATTAGGCTCTCTGATTCACATTAATTTGCAGAAAACAATTTTTTGGGAATATACACATCTCTCATCTAAAACTACTTCATTCTCCTCAAGTCATGTGGTTAATGCATGGAGAATTGGCCAGAAAATAGCTCACTTAAGTAATGTTTCACTGGAACAAAACTTAATAGGAGAATATCTATAAATTCGAGGTACTGAAAAATGACTCACAAATCTCAAATCTCTAAGCCATTTTTTCTCGAGAATTTTCTTCGAGAGGTGTGGATCAATTTACAACTGACTCATTCTCATCACCAAACTACTACTGCAAAACCTTTGTTTGGAAAAGTATTTTCATTTCAGATACCTAGAGCAATGGCAACAATTGAGGAATCTGAAGAAGGCCGTAGATTGTCTTTCTTGGGCACCACTTTCTTAGCAAGACTAGGAAAAAAAGAGAAAAACATATGGTTTTGTGGCTCTCCTTCTCGGCCTTTCCCTACAACCTAGTCGGTATCAAAGTTACCTAAGCAATTTCGAGCTACCCAATTCGATCAATAGGGACCTTTTGCTGAGCGCATTTTTTCTTTAGCCAAAGACTCTCTTTGTTCCCCCTTTGGAGTATACCTGTTTTCGCCCTTGAGTTGGAGCTTTAAGCGACACGAAAGACCAAGGAAAGAAAGAAGAATGCACCAAAATGTAATCTGGGAACTGAAATATTATAGATTATATAAGAAAGGATAAAATCTAGAAACAACAAGCACCAGTGGTCTAGTGGTAGAATAGTACCCTGCCACGGTACAGACCCGGGTTCGATTCCCGGCTGGTGCATTTTTCAAGTTTTCGAGATTGAATTATTACATCCCTTTTTTTTTTCTTGGTGTTGTTTTAACTACATAGGTTCTTCCATTTGATTAATTAAGTTAAGCTTTCACCATGGCTATAGCTCCAAGCCTGGATAAGAGACAAGAAGAAAAATCTCAGAAGAACTTCTAGCTACTAGAAATGCTTGGTAATTTCTTCGGAAGAAGCACTACCATTCTCTAGCTTTGTCATTTTAAGATTGGACCACCCAGTAAAATCTTCGAACGAAGTTCTTAAGAAAACATATCTGTCTCGCTCAAATCATGCAATGGCCCAATCGAATATGCCTTTTTGATATGCAGCGTTTATAAAAATCGTGCACTTTTTATATTGGCTGCTCGCAAATGGTACTGTCTCTTCCACAATTACTGCTAGGTACTACCATATTCAAAAGTAATGTAACTTATTCTAGATTTCAGCATACCTACATTAAAATCCCTATTCAGACAACATCAATTGATCATCCTTAATTATTTGTTTCCCATTGATTATAAGAATATTCGCAGTCTTGTTCATTATCCTGTCTTTGATAATATATATTGGGAGGATATATAGTGATCCTCTTCAGATAGGCATACACGGAAGCACGCTCATTTATCTCTAATTACATTGATGATCTGCAACTACACGATCGAGACTGTGATAAATGGACACGTTAATTAGCTTAATTACAGAATCGTTATTAGCTGATTGTGTTCATCGTGTATCGTTGCAATCACCATCAACATATAACTTCAGACTGATTATCAGGAAGGTACCTAAAGATACTTTCAGCTGATAATTCATAAGCTTGACTGTATGTAATTTCTTTACGTCAAGTAAACGTCTTTAACTTCTTTTATCGCGGTAACATCAATGAATTGCATGGACGGCGACATGAAAATATTTGACGATTTAATAAATTGGGCGAATCCAAAACCAAATATATTCATGGAATAAACAAATATATATACATCGGACAAATCTGTCATAGAAAATGTGTTTGGTCATAATTTTTAAAGATATGGACCCTAGAATGATCAGTTTATATAATATGAGTTCTACTGTACATAATTCTAAATGCATACTTCAGGTTGGCGCTAAAATTTTACTTCCTTATTGGGTGATCCGGTTTGAGAAGAATCCGGAAACCATCTCCTCATTCCCCCACGTACTAACCTCATTGTAGTTCATTTGCGCATGTGTTGATTCTTAAACTACTCGCTTGGTGAATGCTACGAGCATATCAAAGTAATGAAGACATACATTAAAGTGACTCTCTCTCTAACAACTTGAGCTTTTAGATGAGTTGGTTAGTTAACAGATCGAGCAGAAGTCATGTCTAGCGATGGACAAAAGTGTTGGTAGACGCATGCCCTAAATATCAGTTAAAAGAGCGAGCGTATTCATCTGCATAATATTCAAAATGATAAAACAAATTATAATGTTTGCCTGCCTTATCATGTACTACAATAATACTGGCCGTACAAAGCTTGAGACAAATTCTTGACCACTGTTCCCATAAAACATTTGTTATGCATTAGGTATTATATATTGCTGCATTGTTGTATTTCTTTACTACGCTACGCTGTCCTTTTATGGTCTTCTGGATAAACTTAATAAATTGTTTGGCAACATCAATGGTACCTTATATGCTGTACATCTTATCGCGTTATGATCATCGGAATAACCCTAACCGTGTTCTTTCCTTTGTCACGTATTATATACGTGGAACCTACGTAATTACTCCAAAATTGCAGGAATAAATGAAGAGCTGGAAAAAGATCATCAACTTCCGTAGTTCAGTATACCCTTTTGAAAAATAAATGAAAAATAGGAGTTTCTACGGCATTTGTCGTGATTAGCACTTTTGTCTGGCTAGGGTTAGTATTCCTGGTATAAATTTTGCTAAAAACAGACAAAGCAATTTTTTTTTTTAAATGTGTAGCAGGCTACAGATGCTTTGAGGTATTGCCTCACAGTTGCATTATGGCATTTGTGTTTGCATGCATATGCAGGCACGCTGGCACGAGGCATCGTAAAAATGGCTAGGAAAACCAGAGTTCTTATTCGCACGTTAAAATCAAAACCGAAAATGCATGATATATATATATATATACTAGGGAATGTCCGTGTCCGAGGACACGAAAACAAAAAAAATTCGAAAAATTTGTAGCTTAAATAGGTCTATTTTTAAAGTTAAATTATTTATCTTTATCATTTCTAATGTCTATGAAATATTTAAATTTTAAAATAAAAATAAAATTAATATGAGTGATTTTTATAGAGAGGTGTGTTGAATAATAACAATATAATGAATAATAACAGTAAAATTGAATAAATACTACATTCAAATAAACAATTAATATTCTTAAATTACTTTTCACATTATTTAAAATTACACATCCAAAGTTCAATTTTTAAATTTCTTAAAAATCTGATCCACTATGTTTAAACACCTAAAATTTTAATGATAAATTTTTAAACAACAAAATTAACGAATATACAACAAAAAAGTACTAAGATCCAACAGTTCGCACGTTTGTACGATATTTATGGTTTGTATTTGATCATTTTCCCATACATATATATATATATATATATATATATATATATCAGTTTATAAAAAATCATGCAGAAATTTTTGATAGTCTATTTTTGGATACATAAGGTAGGTACTTCAAATAGCAATCACTTCCAGGTGAAGCATGTTTATGTTAACAAATTTATCCCTGGTTTAAACAATGAGATTGAAGCTTGATTTTACAATATTATTGCATCTCTGTCAATTGGCGTAAACTCTTAGATGATATTTAAAATTAAAATGGTTACAAAGTACAAGCTAGGTTGACGAAGCACTATATGGTTCGCACTTTCCTATAACGTTGAAAGGTGATCGTATCGAGTGTACATTTAGCTCTTATGTGAGGGACAGTAGTTAAGATTTACACACTGGAAACTTTTCAAACGTCGCACACAGTCTCCATAATCATGCCTTAAGGTCATTTCAGTGGTGAACTTGATCGAGGATCTACTGAAGATGATCTGCAGAGGAGTGGCTTTCTTGTTTTGACGCTTGTACTATTCTTCTACCCTAAAACTGAAGCAGAATGCTTCAGATGGGGTTTAAAGCTTGAAATCATATGAGAAACATGTCATTTGTGTTCAATTGGCCAAATATAATCACAAACAACAGATCAAACGGTTGAATATGGTCATGAATTGGCTGAAGAGAGTGATCGATTATTATATATATTTCAGAAGATTTGCTGATGATTCGGTTAAGAACCCGATGTTATCCTTCTCACCAATATGTACAAAAACCATGGTCATTTTGAAGTAATCTAGTATGCGAAAGAGACTCCTTCAGCAAGCTAGCTGCACGTACGATCATTTTTTTATACAGGAACACGGTTTAACTACAGAAGACTTTGTTAACAATTACTTACCTATAACGATAATGTTAACAACATTTGTTATATAGTCATGGTGAATTTCTTATGTTAATATATATAGTCACATAACTAAATATAGCAATATATAATACCAACAATAACAGCGTAACGACAATATTATTTCCTGTTTCATTTAGCTATAGCCACTAAAGTTAAGCATGGAGGTGATCCTTCCAATACCCAGCACCGTGGGCGCTACAACTCTATATATACGTATGTTCCACCGGTTAGGGAAAGAGGTTGAAAAGCAAACATAATTTCTTATTATATCAATGGATAGCAGTTATGATAGTAGTATCATTCTCCCACCAGGGTTCAGGTTTCATCCCACAGATGAGGAGCTAATTGTTCATTATCTTAAAAAGAAAATGGCGGCTTCTTCTTCCAATCCCTTCAACTCTTTAATAGCTGAAATCGATCTTTACAAGTTTAATCCATGGGAACTTCCTGGTAAGTGTGTTGCGTGTACGTGTGCATGTGTTTTATGGTCGAGCAGCATATCATGAATTATTGATTTATCTGCATTGTGGCTTACCTACTTAATTTTTTCTTATATTGTGCAGGCAAAGCTTTGTTTGGTGATGAGGAATGGTTTTTCTTTAGTCCAAGAGATAGGAAGTACCCGAATGGTGCACGTCCTAATAGAGCGGCTGCATCAGGTTATTGGAAGGCGACTGGTACTGATAAGCCTATCCTTACATTGAAGGGATCTCAGTGCATTGGGGTGAAGAAAGCGCTTGTTTTTTACAGAGGTCGGCCACCTAAAGGCGCAAAAACAAATTGGGTGATGTATGAATATAGACTGCTGAATCACAGCAGCCATTCCTCGAGGCTTCGAGGATCTATGAGGGTAAGTTTGTGTAGGTTTATATGACACCTAGACATAATAAGAAATAAAACAGTTGAACCTCTTGAATAAATGATTGGAGGAAGGAGGGACCTTAGTCAAGTTACGACTCTTCTAAAAGCTTAAGGTGATATTAGAAAGCCATGGCAAATTAGATTTAATTATCTACTCCAGATTCTGTTAATGCAACATGGTATTTATCGAATATGAGCAATCGTTGGCTAAACGCCCTGGGATCGTGGGGTGGGGGGGGAATTACGTACTAGGATTAATGCGATTATCAAGATATATCAGTGAGATTGAGATGTTACTAAACTATAAGGTTCAAAATTTAAACAAAGTTGGCCTAGCTAAAGCTTAAAATTTTAAATCTATCATTTGTTTTAGTTGCTAACTTTTCAATGATCTATATTGCAGTTGGATGACTGGGTTTTATGCCGTATCTGCCACAAGAGCGACATATCCACAAAACCGTACAGCAAAATCAGCAAGAATCGGTCAGCTAACAATGATCTCGAGGGCTTCAAAGAAAAGGAGATCGTTGAGAAGATAAACTATTTTAAAGATAACGAACTGGCTCCAAAAGGAAATATTGAAACCTTAATAGTAGACGGATATGATCATGACCCCCTAGTGAATATTCAACCAGGGACTTCAGAAGGATACATTTCAGATGGAATTTCGACTAATAATCAGGTTTCTTCCATGACAGATGCACTCGCAACTATTAGAAGAGTGCTCGGTCTTGGAGGTTTGGATGAACAATGGCCAATATGGACGCCCAACGAGGGACTGTCCACATTACTAGCCTCTAGTGACTCGGACACATCGGGCATATTTGATTTTTCTTCCATTTAAATTTAGCAATATATATATATATATATATCACACCAGAGTGATGTTATGGCTACCAAAAAATTCGAGAAAAGCTCGTGGACTACGATTTCTAACCGATTAGAAGTTTGCGTCTGAAAATTTTTGTGGCTCTAGCATTACTCGTAGTACACCAGATTAAGATTTTTTTTTTTTGCAATTGTCTCGATCGGCCTCCTCGAGAATTTATGTGAATTACTTATGTTTGTCATGTGTGAGTGTTTTTCTCTGCAAGATTTTTGCAGTTGTCTTTATTCATTTGTGTAGTTGATCAAGTCGTGTTAATTTTTACATGCCCCATGGATGTAAATGTAAAGGAAAGAATTTGGTGTTTATGATGATAGAATCTAAGGCTGTCTAATTAATACTTTTGCGAGTGGATGCAGTCAAATCTCATATGAATTTCTTATGTGTGGTGGGGGGGGGGGGGTTAATTAATTAATTAATTAGCAAACCAAGTGGTTATGTAGCTCAATGATACCATTTTCCTTTTTCCATGTGAAAGGTATAAGCCCAGATAGAAGAAAACGATAGGCTGAGAAGAGAGAATTGATCTCTGCATGGTCTTCGTCTATCGATGGCTAACCATAGCCCTTGTAGTGCATTCCAGTACTGTTCGAGGGTTAGTGAACCCTGAGTTTGACGCGAGGCTTGGTTGTGTAGATCGTAGATCTCGCGCACAAGGGTATCGAGTTAAATTTAAAAAATCTAATGGCTAGATCACTTGAAACTTCGAAATTTTGGAATAAATTCATGAAAATACTGGTTAAGAGGTCAGAGAAGAAAAAATAGAAATAGAATAAATTTTTATGAATTCTTTTAAATTAATTTAACGATATACTTGCTCATATATTTATTGTTTATTTTTATTGATATTTCATTCTACATTTCATCTACATACCCCTACTCATTATTTTAATATTTGTATTACATCACGTCAAATCCTACATTAATTATTATTATATTATCTTTATATTCCATTTAAATTGGTGGATCTAACCTTTTACCCATACATTACATTTATTCATATACTATTTTATATAATATAATATTTACATCATATTCCATCAAAACTCATTATTTCACATCACATTCCATCAAATTAGGGGCAGTTTCGTCCTTTTTATTTAAACATAAATCAACTAATATCACAATATCAAATATTATTTACAGTAAAATATCGTCACAAATTCATAAAATTGAATAAGTGATCAAAGCATAAATAATCTAATAGTTATACAAAAAAGGTATAAAAAATATGTTTGGGTGCACATAATAACAAATGTTGTCACACCCCAAACTCGAACCCCTTTCGAAGTCAGAATCAGAGAGCGATGGTAAAAAGCCTAGACTAGGGCTTGAGAGATAGGTAGGAGGAAAGAAAAGGGTTGAGAGATACAGACAACCACTATGTACGAGTGCATTCAACTTAAGTTTGAAATCCTACATTGATTAGACTAGCAACCCATTCTCGTCGACTCTAGTCTTAACAAGGGACAACCTGCATGGTTCTTTCAAAAGGGCTCAAAGATAGCAACTCTCCCCTCCAATGCAGGATCCATCAAGGCAGTCCCACAAAACTTATTACTAAATCCATTTAAATATTAATTTATAAATGAAATTAAAAATTAAAAAAATAAAAATTAACATGTACACACATTAACAATGATTTTCATTTTGCAAACATCATGTACAAAATTACGCCAAGACTAAATAGACCAACTTTTCCGTTCTTCTTTTTTCTCCGGCTAAAATGCATATCTAAATCTGGAGAAATCAAACTGACATCTCCGACTTCCCCCTCTTTAACCCAAAGAGCAATGATCATGGGAGGAAATATCATACTAATTAAAGACAAAGAAAATACAACAAAAAATTCAAACTATATTTGGGGATAGTAATTCCTCACTATCCCTACCTCACAATGATTGGTTATCATCATTGTTTATCTCCTGTCTTTGATCCACTCATACACTCCCCAGTGTCCCCCACATTCCACTTCTTCCAAACCCACCCCCATACACACCGAGAAACACAGACATTCATGGCTGCCATCACCAACTTCCTAGCTAAACCCCTTCCAAACCTAGCCTCCACCACCACCAAACTCATCCCTCCAAATTCATCGTTTACCCTTCAACTCCCCTTCATACCCAAACCCAAACACTTCCAAGGCAAGAATCGGTAACATTCATCCCCAAGGCCACTACCGGGATCTCCGACCAAAGACGCTGCCAAATTAAGTACACACATTAATTAACAGCAGCCAAAACTCATCGCCACCAAACCAAAACCTAAATGCCTCCGCCTCCTCTACCAACCACACAAAGTCAAAATCCCATTCCCAATCTTCCTCACACCCCCCTGTCGCCCCTCTCCCACTGCCCACCGAACCACCACCGTCGTCTCTCTCCTCTAAACCCATTAAAATTCATGGGATTCCACGTGTGGGTTGAACCAGTACCAAATCTGGATTTTAACTCTCGTCTCCACTTTTCTCTCTCTAGAGAATGAAACTTTTGTTACTTGGGGACGTGAAGAAGACATGGTTGTTTATTCTACTCGACAAATCAAAGAAAAAAGTTAAAAACCCGCAGAACAAGAACTCCAATGTCAAAGGGTATTAGGAAGTGTTCGGTCTGGTCTACAAGAGGGGGCTTCACCTTCAGAGCACCGAAAGGAAGGGGGAGGCAAGGGACATCAGGTATTTTTCTTTTTGTTCCCATATTTTTATTTGGGACAACTTCATAAATGGTCCCTGAAACTTTTACCGATCCTATGGGTAGTCCCTGAACTTAAAAATGCTTTATAGATGGTCCAAGTTCGGAAAATCGTCTCATGGATAGTCCCTGCCGTCAATCAGACGTTAAATCGAAGTTAACTAAAGGACAATTTAGGAAATTGACTTTTAAAGCTAAGGGTAAAAATGAAATTTTGTATTAATCATCTTCTTCCTTAAATCTAAGTCACCATCCACCATCCACCACCACCACCACCACCACAACCACGACCATCACCACTACCACCATCACCACTACCACCATCACCACCATCTCAAAAAACTTGAACTAAATGACCAGATCGCGGCAATGGAAGCGTTCCAAACCAGATCTGGGTTTAACCCATAAACGAAATCGAAAATAACACAGATCTGGGTTTACAAACCCATAAACGAAAATGGAAGCATTCCAAACCAGATTTACAAACCTTCGGCCACAAATCGCAACACCCAAACGAAAATGGAACAAACCCGAGGAAATCAACACAGAAACGGAAATAAATCGATCTGGGTTTACAAACCCATAAACGAAATCGAAATCCCAAGTTGGCAATTTGAGAAACGATGAAGAAGAAGGAACAATCGCAGCAATGGAAGCTTGGGTTTACAAACCAGATCTGGGTTTAACCCATAAACGAAATCGAAAATAACACAGATCTGGGTTTACAAACCCATAAACGAAAATGGAAGCGTTCCAAACCAGATTTACAAACCTTCTGCCACAAATCGCAACACCCAAACGATGAAGAAGAAGGAACAATCGCAGCAATGGAAGCTTGGGTTTACAAACCCAGAAACGAGATCGGTTGATCGATGATCCTTTTGCCGCACCCTAGCGATGCGCTTCCGCCGCCGCCACCATTCATCAGAACACTCCATCCCAGATCTGGTCTCCCGCTCCATCCCATCGTCTTCCTCTGTTTCAGATCTGCTCTGTGGAGGATCCGGTGAGAGGTGGGCTTAATGAGAATGGGTTGTTGGAGCGGAGAGGGAGACTGGATGATGGGTTTAATAGCCATGGCTGACGAAATCGAGAAGAAGGTGGAGTGGCACCGACGGATTTGCTGGGGGGGAGGAGTTTAAACCCAGAAATGAGTTTTATATTTGGTCCATGTATTTCTATCTTTCCATAATTGCCCCTTGAATAAATCATTTAACGGTTAAAATTAACGGTCATCTAACGGAGGGACAATTTACGGGACGATTTCACGAATTTGGACCATTTATGTAGTTACCCCTTTTTATTTTGTTACCCCTATTTTAATGAGGGTACTTTGGTAAATTTAGAGTTCTTCGTTTTAAAAAATGGATGAATACTAACGAGATTTACGACAGGGAGGTAAAGCCTTATGAAAAAAATTATATGGGGCTCATCCCCAAAATCCAAAAACCACTGATAGGTTCCTCCAATTTTTTCCTTAAAAAAATGGATGAATACTAACGAGATTTACGACAGGGAGGTGAATCCTTACGAAAAAAAATATATGGGGCTCATCCTCAAAACTCAAAAATCACAGGGAGGTTCCTCCAATTTTTTCCTATTATTTTTGATTAATTTAGTTCAGCTTTGGTTAAATATTATATAAGTTTATTTATTTTTTAAAATAATAAAAGTTGTTATTGATTATTTTTAAATTTTAGTACTACAATTTTTGAGATTTTAAAATAAAATATAAATTATAATTTAAAATTATAATAGATTAACATTTTAGAAAATTATGCAATTAAGTTTCCTTTTTTGGGGGAGGGGGTGCAAGTGGAAACAATGCCATCTTCGTAAATACACCATCAAGAAAGAGCAAATTATATTCGATAGACCAAAATATAATCGTTAGAAGTCCACTCCCGTCTCCTCCTTGAAAAGGGGCGGGGCGACCCCGTCCATGAAACAAACTACACACACGACTGTGTGTGCTTGAGTGAGTGAAAGAGAAAAAGAAAACCCCCCGTATCATCTTCGTCAATCAATCAAGAGATTAAAAGAAAAGAAAAACCCATTAAAAATCTTTAAAGAGAGGGAAAACCCTTTAAAGAGCGCATTAAGATTTGAAGAAGTGGTCTGTTCATCTTCTTGTGTGTTGTGTTCACTTTTCAGAAACTGTAAGCAAAATCATTACCCTTTTGTTTCCCCACCCACCCCATTCCCTTTTATGTGTTGGGTATGATTTTGCAAGAAATGTTCGTTGCTGTATGTTTTTTTTTTTTTTGAGTATTCGAAAATGGAAAGTGAATTTTTCTCTGCCTCTTTGCTAATTATCATGCTTTCTGTTTTGCTATAAAGATTCGCAATTTACTCTTTATTGAACTTCAATTATTGTTGATTTAGCATCGACGGATTTAGCATTCTGTTTGGTTCCCTAGAAAAAGGGGTGCAAAAAGAAAACTGGCGAATCCTAGAAAAGCCACTCAAATCGGCATACATAAACACAATGTGAGTTCCTTTCTCTCAAACCCATCCCTATTTGAATTCTGTTGTGCCTTTTCGTGTTTCTCTATACTCTATTCTCTGCTGCACTGACATGGGTTGTCATTCTTGTGAATTTAGTATTTCCAATTGAATTTTTCCTCTTGGTTCGGTGGAACTTAAATTGGGGATTTGTAAAATTAGGGTTTCTCTTGGTTCTTTTAAATTGCATTTCTTTGTGGTATCGATCAAAGGG
>JAOWAN010042237.1:0-15181 GCA_028566635.1 Lobelia cardinalis | reverse complement strand
AAGAATGGGGTGTCTAAAGTTGCATTAATATGTGAAATGCAACATTTAAACATATATGTTATTTGAATGTAAGTAACATTTTTAATTAATGTTACTTTTAATTCTTTATTGAATAAAACCTTCCCGGTTAATCCCTTATTCACCGGGGTCAAAATGGGGTGTCTACAGGATGATTTTTCAGTATTTGGAGATTAATTTAGCCAATGGCTTGAGAACTTAGATTGTGTTTTAAAAAGATGTGGAGAGATAAATTTAACTTTAAGTTGGGAGAAAAGTCATTTCATGGTAGATAATGGAATTGTTTTAGGACATATTAGTTTCTGAAAGGGGTATAGAAGTTGATAGAGCTAAAATAGAAGCAATCGAAAAATTACCTCCTCCCACTTTAGTTAAAGGTGTTTGAAGTTTTGTAGGACATGCAGGTTTTTATCGAAGATTTATAAAAGATTTCTCAATACTATCAAAACCGTTGTGTAATTTACTTGCTAAAGACACATAATTCATATTTGACAAGGAATGTTTAGAAGCATTCAATTTGCTTAAAGCTAAATTAATATCTGCACCAATTTTCATTGCTCCTTATTGGTCCCAACCTTTTAAAATTATGTGTGATGCCTCTGACTTTGCCGTTTGAGCTATTCTTGGACAAAAATTGGAAAGAATCCCCATGTTATTCATTAGGCTAGTGGACTTCTCAACGAAGCTTAACTGAATTAATTATACGGTAACAGAAAAAGAATTCTTGGTTGTAATCTATGCATTAGAAAAGTTTAAACCTTATTTATTAGGATCAAAAGTTATTGTCTATTTTGATCATGCGGCTTTAAAGTATTTGTTGACTAAAGAAGATGCTAAACCAAGATTAATAAGATGAATTTTACTCTTAAAAGAATTTGATGTTAGTATTAAAGATAAGAAAGGATGTAAAAATGTCATAGCAGATCATTTATCACGATTAGAACATGTGCCTATAAAATTGAATGACACACTCATTAATGAGAACATACCTGACGAACAACTATATAATGCGAAAGATATTGATCCTTGATATGCAGATATAGTTAATTACTTAATTAATGGAACTGTCCCATAAATACATGGCAACCAAAGGAGGAGGTTTCTTTCTGAAGTTCGCCATTATTATTGGGAAGACCCTTATCTGTTTTGATATGGTGCTGACAGTATTATAATACGATGTATTCCTGAAAATGAGAAACTGAAGGTATTTGAATTATGTTATTCTTTAGAAGCAGGTGGTCATTTTAATGGAAAAGGAACAGCATATAAAGTACTACAATCTGAATTATATTGGCCTACACTGTTTAAAGATGCGCAAGCATTCTACAGACAGTGTGACAGATGTCAACGTACAAGTAGCATAAGTAAACGTAATGAAATGCCCCTTAATGGTATTCTTGTCGTAGAAATATTTGATTTATGGAGTATTGATTTCATGGGTCCATTTGTTGAATCAAAGGGATGTGCTTACATTGTAGTGGCTATGGATTATGTGTCTAAATGGGTAGAAGCTATGGATACGCGTACTAATTATGCTAACACGGTTGTGAAATTTGTGAAGGAAAACATCTTTAATAGGTTTGAAACTCCACGAGCCATGATCAGTGAGGGTGGCTCCCATTTCTGTAATAAAGTGTTTGCCGCTGTGCTTTGAAAGTATAATGTGTTCCATAAGGTAGCCACTGCGTATCATCCGCAAATATCTGGATAGGCGGAAATAAGCAATAAGCAAATAAATGCAATATTGAAAAGGAAAGTTCGCCCATAAAGAAGAGATTGGGCAGAAAAATTGCAGGATGCACTATGGGCTTACCGAACTGCATACAAAACACATATTGAAATGAGCCCTTATAGGATTGTCTATGGCAATGCTTGTCATTTACCAGTAGAATTGAAACATAAAGCATTTTGGGCTATTAAAATGTTAAATTTAGATCACAGCCTTGCAGGTGGACAAAGATTATTGCAACTACAAGAATTGGAAGAACACAGGCGTGACTCTTATGAAAGTGCTAGATTATATAAAGAACGCTCGAAGGCTACTCACGACAAGAAAATACTCAGAAAGAAGATAGAACCAGGTTTACAAGTTCTATTATTCAATACATGTTTGCGTTTGTTTCCTGGTAAGCTTCGTTCAAGATGGCTTGATCCGTATAAAGTTAGACAAATTTTTGCCAATGATGCTGTAGAACTGATACGAAATTCAGACAATACTACTTTTGTTGTGAATGGCCATCGTGTAAAACCATATTTTGAAGGAACCAATATAGTCAAAACAATCGATGATGTTTATTTAAACGACCCTATTATAACTGATCGATAGATTAGACGCAATGGTCGGACTAACGACGTTAAACAAATGCACTAATTGGGAGGTAACCCAAGCTAATTTAGTTATTTAAATTAATAATGTAGTTAATTGTGTTTTCACTAATGTAATAATGAAGTTTTAGTGTTTAGAGACAGTTGCATGTAGCTCAAGGGACTCAGACTTTTTCAAAAAGTGCATAAAAATCGAGAATGTGCGTAATAGAGAAGGCATGCCCGTGCCACTTTCTGGCATGCTTGTGCCCTGAAGATCGCAAAATTGGCACAAATTTTGAGGTTTGGTCAAAGCCCTTGGCACGCTAGTGCCACTCTTAGGCACGGCCGTGCCACCTTATTTCCAGAAAAATCGTAGAATATCTTATTTTGGGAAACTGAATAATATATTTCATGTTCTAACACCAACTGCCTAGGGTCGGATTCTCCTCTTCTTTCTAGATTTTTGGGTTTCGAAAAACCTATATAAAGAATGCTATACATGTTTATTTTCCCTACACCAAATTGTGCCTCTCTTTGCCTCTTTTTTCTCTCTTTGGTTCTTGCTTTATAGTTTGTGCTCCATAGCCTTTATTCTCCATAATTGATATTTTAATTGTATTATTGTTATTCTGCTGCTATGGAGCTATGGAAAGGTGAGCCCATTCCCCGCCAATTCCCCATGATAGAATTTTAAAACTCTAAACATCGAAGTCGATACGAATAGATTGAACGTAGAATTATTGATGTTTCGGACTTTGGAGAGCACTTCACCATGAAAACGCTTGGCATAGAAGGGGAAATAAATAGGAAATTTGCTACTGCTGGATGGGCCAAGTACAAAAATTGGCAGAAGTACCCAACATATAAAGCACTGTTATATGAAATTTTAAGTTCTTTCCGTCACGACCATAAATCTTGTACTTTTCGCGCAGGCAATAAAACATATAATATGGATAAATGTCACTTTCAATGAATTTTTGAATTTGACCCAACTGCGGTAAGATATCATTGTTATGACATGGGTGATAGTACATGGCGTGTTCTCTCTCTAACAAATATATGCATAGAATTTTAAATGGTTCAGTGCTTGGTGTTTATTCGCGCCATGATTTGGTGCGAGAGTCCGAGCTTGAGATTTTATATTGCATCGAGAATAATAAGTCGGCTGATTGGACAACCATTATATGGGAGAGCTTTGCTAGAAGCGTAGATCGATGAAAAGGAGACATTCGTTGTGGTAGTCTTATAACCGGTATTTGTGCTAAATTACGTGTTTTAGATCCTAAGAATACCTCGTTAATGCCCCTTCGGTTATCTGCTCATGTTCTAGAGGAGGACATGAAGTGATTGGTAGAGCAATATTCTGCTCTAAGACACAGCCACTGGTAGGCTAAGTCCGCACCCCTCACTATTTTTATGGATTTTATTTTGTTCATTGAGGACAATGCAAATTTTAAGTGTGGGAGGGTGCTATACATGAATTAATTTTGTATAATTATGTTTTGATAAGTACCCATCCATGTGAAAGAGGAAAGATAATTGATTTTTACCTTGCTTACTATATTTTAAATTTGTAATTGAATTGGATATGTTTTCGGAATTAAAGGATATGTTGCATGCTTGTACCATGGCACACACACGCACTCTTAGCCAACATTGGATGGATATGAGGTGAATTGGTAAAATAAAGATGCATTGCTTGTTTGACTCAAATTAAAGAAAAAGAAAGAAAGTAAAAATCGGGGTTGGAACAAATGAAGTACAATGTGTACTTCCCCCGTGGCATGGAGAGAAATATAAAAAGGGAATAAAGTGAAAAGAAAAATATACAATCCCTCATGCTAAAGAGCGTTAAATAGCCAATTTTCCATGTCTAAAGAGTGCCTAGATTGCACCTCGGTGATTGTTTGTGCTATGCACACGTCACTTGGCGAAGTTATTAAATGCAAAGAGTCAAGTGAGTGGTGTATCTGTAAATAACCTCGACACCAATTTGAAGTTCATAGATTGAGTAGTGCCCATGTATTCACGAAATACAGTACGAAATTGCTGTTCCTTGAAGCTAAGGAAGGAAACATGGACGTATTTAATTGTTTATTCTAGTATAGTTTGCAATGTAAATTGATGTTAGATTTTCTTATAAGCATGCTGTGGGGTACAATGATACGTTGACTGTTTTGATTGAAGTTGGGATGAAAGAATTTTGTGGGTAGATTTACTGAAAACCCTCACGAGACAAGACTCGTCCACTAGGGGTAACCTAAGGGTTTAACGACTTGTTGTATATGCTAAGTGCAATCGTGATTCCTACCAAAGCGAGTTAGGATTTTTATTCTTATTATTATTTTAATTCTATTTTTTATTTTTATTATTTGACCGAGACGGCCAAAAGCTAATGTGGGAGTGTTGTTAGCACTCAAATGGACACTATTTTAGTGCTACTTCTATGAGTATTTTGATGTAATTATGCATGATTTCAGCTTGGTTTGATTAGTTTTTGATTAATTACAGGAATTTCAAGTAAAGACATCAAGATATGAGAAAGTAGCAGTTTTAGAGCAGAAAATGGCTGATTTGGCATCAAAGTCGAGCACTAGTCTCGAAGTGTGTGCAGATACAAGTTACAGGGCACGGCCGTGCCCAAGTCTGGCACGCCCCTGCCGATGCAAATCCCGAGGCCGCGTGTTTCTACTGTTGAACTATTTTGGACTTTATTGTAAAGGCTTTTTGGCAGCCTATTTAAGTGTATTTTCGGTCAGCTAGGGTTAAGCATCTCTTTTCATAACGTAAACACATATTCTAGGATTTTTGTTTACCCAAGCTATGAACTAATCTCCACCTTCTAGGAGAGGGAGGTAAATCTTACTTATTGATTATGCATTGTTATTAATACTTCCAATTGTGTTCTTGTTCTTATTGGTATTACAATCGTTCTTACGTGCGTTCTTTCAATTAAGTAGTTGCAAATGCTTAATTCAAAGAATGATATTGAATTGTATGATGATGCTTTGTGATTGAGATATCATATAATAGCTTGATTCTAATCTCTAGTTCACTTTATTGTGTGACACACTCGTGAGTAAAAGGGATTAGGGTTGTTCGAGAGTATATGCTTCAAGGGTTTTCTGTGCGTCGTTTACCACTGTGACCTTAAGTGTTTAGCGAAATCGGAGAACATTGGCAATATATCTTCTAACAGGAAGACAAAATATATTGCATCAGACAACTGTAAGAACATAACCAATAACACAAGAAGATTAGTATAATCATAAGTAATGATTGAATCCTGTCTTCTAAACTCATATAGCATAAATACGACTTTCGTCTCAGAATTCATTTGTGTCACTTTTATAATCAAACCATTAAAGCAAAGTTATTGTTCAGTTAGATCACTTAATTCAAGTATTCAGTGGATCGACATCCTATTTATCATTATTTGCATTAGTTTAGTTAGTAGTAGTAATAGTAGTAAGTAGGTTATTATTATTCTTTTTGAGCACCCGCGACAGTGCGATCAGGATTTTCATGAGACGGCCGGAGCTTCCAAAATGAATACTTATCCACTTATTGACTTGGATTCATTAGAGTCTAATATCCAATTATCGTCGCAGTATCTTTAAATACAGCTGGATATTTAGAGTAATGTAAGGAAAACTCTTTAGTTTTCTTTAAGTATCTATGTAATCTAAGAATTGCATCCCAATGTTTCTTTCTGGGGTTAGTATATCTACTAAGTTTACTCGCCGAATAGGCAATATCATGCCTTGTACAATTTATTAGATAAATCAAGCTTCCAATAATTTGAGAGTACTCCAACTTAGAAATGTTTTTCCATTATTCTTATTTAATTTGATGTGGGAAAGGAATGTATTGTTATTCTCGTTAATTTCATATCCTTTAAACTTCTCAATCATCTTATCAATATAATGTGATTGACATAATATCGATTTATTAGGTGTTTTAGTAATCTTAATTCCGAAGATTACATCTGCAATACCTAGATCTTTCACATCAAAGTTGTTTGTGATTCTTAGTGGACTTAATAACCTCAATATTCATCCCTACAATAAGCGTGTCATCAACATATAGATTAACTATCACAAATGCATCTTTTATTTCTTTGTATAAACACATTTGTCACATTCCTTTATAATGAATCAATCTTTGATCATTACACTATTAATTTTTTCATGCCATTATTAAGGAGCTTGCTTTAGCCCATATAATGACTTGACCTACTTGCAAACCTTATTTCATTGACTCTCAATCTGGAAAAGCTTCACGTTGTTATATATATATATATATATATATATTTAGTACAATTCACAATTCAAGAATGTAGTTTTTATATCCATTTGATATATTTGCAGATCATATATAGCTTCTATAACTATTAACATTCTAATGGAGGTTATCTTTATGACAGGTGAATAAGTATCGAAGTCCTTTTGTCTACAACCTAAAGTCATAAATCGAGTTTTATATTTTTCAATTGACCGATCGGGTTTTCTCTTACTTTCAAAATTAATTTGCATCCAATTGATTTTGTTTTCGGTGTGTGTTCAACTAATTTCCATGTATGATTGCTAAGAATGTATTCAATTTTACTATTTACAGATTCTTTTCAAAATGGCGCCTCAGAAGATGATATAGCTTCCTCAAAAGTTTTTGTCCAACGTATAAGATACAAAGTCAGAACCAAAAGATTTAGAAACTTTGCTTCTTTTAGTTCTTCTTAGTTCAAATTCTGTATCTATATTATTTGGATCGACAATGCAGTCCTCTAATGTAGCCTCAATATTTCTTTCTAAATACTGTTTATACGAAAATACGTCTTTAAATAATTCAGCATCTCTAGACTCAGTTACTGTATTTACATGTATGTCACCAATATCAGACTTATAGACAAAGAATCTATAAGCAATGCTATGATGAGCATATCTAATAAAAATACAATCTATGATTTTGGAGCCAATTTTCGGCTTCTTTGGGGTTGGAATGACTACCTTGGCTAAACAACCCCACAATTCAAGTATTTGTAGGATGATTTTTTGCCATGGAAAGTCTATGTTACCAATTTTCTTGTGACGTATTTTATACAGAATATAATTTATTGATAAAATGGCTTCCCCAATAGGTTCTGAGGTAATGCAGAATTTATGATCATGGAATTAACTGTGTCCTCCAAAGTTCTATTTTTTTTTCTTTGCGACACCATTCAACTGAGGAGTATAAGGCGAACTCGTTTGATGTATAATATCAAACTGTGCACATACTTTATCAAAAAGAGATGATTCATATTAGCCTCCTCTATTAGATCTTACCGCTTTGATCTTTTTGTTAAGTTGATTTTTAACTTCATTTTTATAACTGATAAACTAAATACTCAATGATGTCATGCTTAGTAAATAAACATAGCAGTATACTGTGCAGTCATCAATAAAAGTAATGAAATAATTTTTACCATTTTTAGTTCGCATAAATTTTAAGTTGCGAATGTCAGTATGTATAAAATTCAAAGGTTCAGTACTTCTTTCAATTGATTGATATGGTTTTTAGTGAACTTTACCCCCACACATATTTCACGTTTGTGATATCTTCTGTGGTTAAATGTAAGAATCAGATCTAGATTCATAAGTTTCATCAGATTTTCATAATTGACATTTCCATTCATACCAAATATGAGAAGACTCCAGCAAGTAAGCAATAGAATTAATTTTATTAATAGCTTGCGGGTAAACTTATCGTTCTTATTAATTACAATAACATTGAGCTTAAAAATCTCATCAAAAAGACATCCTTTTTCTACATATATCCTTCCTTTGGTTAGGACAGATTTTCAAGACTCAAAGGCTAACTTAGACCCTTTGTTGCCTAAAATATATCAGAGATAAGATTTTAGCGAATGTCGAGTACATGAAGCATATCATTTAAACTGACATCCTTTTCAGGAGTGAACTTGAAAATAATCTTTCCTTTGCCCATCACATTTGACGAGGAGGAGTTGCCCATGAAAATATGTGACGAGTGGCCTTAGTGTCCACACACCAATCTAGGTTGTTATAGTAGCCATATTCACTTCCGCAATGACGGACAAGTGAATGTGAGAGACATCAGACGAAATATTCTCCACTTTACTGATGTTGGCATGAGGATTATTCTTCTCAACACGCTTCGTACACTCCTTGGCATGATGTCCAGATTTGCTGCAGACATTACAAGTTCCCTTGAAACACTTATTATTGTTGTTGTTCTCTTTGGTCCCAAAAATGGAAGATGCATTTGAATGATTTCTCTTCTTAGAATTATTCGAGTTGGACCCATGATTTAAATCTTCAACAATGTTTGTCTTTGCCTCTTGCAAAATAATTACAATTGTCGTCTTCTCATCCTTGCGATTCTCTTCCTCAATTCGAAGTCGCAATATAAGATCTTCCATGCTTATTTTCTTGCGCTTATGAACAAAGTAGCTTTTGAAATCCATCCAACGCGGAGGTAATTTCGCAATCCTGACTGCCGCTTGAAATGATTCACTCAAAGCCATTCCTTCCGCATGAATCTCATGCGAAATAATCTGGAGTTTAGTCACTTGCCTCATAACTATTTATGTGTCAATCATCTTTAAATCCAAAAATTTACCAACTACAAATTTCTTTGCTTCGATGTCTTCAATCTAGTATTTCTTTTCAAGTGACTCCCATAGTGCTTTTAACGTCTTGAATGAACTATACACATTATAGCAAGAACCAATCATCCTATACAATATGTTGATATGGAAAAGGAAATCAGAATGTTTTCATGCTTCAACGGCATTAACAGCATTCCTAGCACTACTTCCTTCATCCACTGTTGGACAATCCTCAAAGAGAAACTTGGCCAAGTGCAACGTTGTTAGATAGAACATCATTTTCGAATGCCAACGTTTGAACTCAGTGCCACCAATTTCTCGAGGTTCTCATGAGCAGTAAGGTGCTTGAGGCCCGAAAATTGGAACAACTTGAACAGTTGGAGTTGCAACACCAACAAAAAAAAATGAGATTTCTTGGACATTACCAGACATGGTGTGAAAACTTTCAATTCTGAAACTTTAATGAAAATCTTTCTTAAGATTGTTGCAAAAAATTACATTAACTAGTTTAAAATTAAACTTTGAAGAATCAGAATAGAAATAAAGTGAAACAGAAAAGAGAAGGAGATTTGAAATCAAACCCGATGATGGATACTATACGAAGCAAGGTATACAATTATGTAAATCTTCTTAAAACATATTTCGTCCCTCCTAAGGTTTTTACAGAAAAAGGACGTCTGCCTCTCAAGATACAACGCTCTTTCTCAGCCTTGATCGTCAGAACTACGGAATATTGTCGTACAAATCAAAATGAACATACTTTCCAAAATGGATGAGAGATATTAAGAGAGAGGAAGAGTAATGAGAACTCCAAATGTAGGAGGATAACTTTGTTAATTTCGTATGTTATACAGACTGGCACTACCTTATTTATAGAGGGATCGATCAAATTGTCTTTTCCGAATAACCATGACTGTTAGAAACTTAACTGACGAATTGCAACGGTCGTTTACAGTTCAAACGGGTTTCTGATAGATGGACTATTATGCAAGGAGTTAACTGATGCCTATTAACTATTTAACGACGCGACTGTTCAAAGAACTGATCTATATTCCGTTAATTTCAGACTGATGGAACCTAATGGACTAACCGAGCTGACTGATAGGGGGAACTAAGGGGTAGCTTAGTGGTAGAACTGAGTTTTACAATATGTAAGGTCTCATGTTCGATCTCTTCCCATGCCCCCTTGGGGCCCAAAAAAAATGACTGATAGATAAAATAGTAAAGAGGCTCTAATGACTCCTGGCGATGTGTGCCACCAAAGCGCCACATTGTCGCTTCACGCGACGCGATGCACGCGCATTTTGGTGCTCTGTACCGCACATGATCCTAGCTTCCCATGTGATAACTAATTTGAATAGGGAATCATCTTTTTACATAATGATTTGTTTGGTTGGAGGAGAGAAAAATAGGAGGGGCGGAAAATAGAAGTGTTTTACTTTCAACCCACGGGGGGAAAAAATGATTTCCCTCCAGTTGTTTGGTTGAACAAGGGGGAAATATAGAGTTTTATTTTTACTTGTTTGGTAAGATATGAAAAGTACACAAATGCTTTTAAAATTGTTGAATTGTTGGTTTCACTTTTTCCTTCCATTTTCACTCCATTTTTGGGGAGTAAATTTTTATCAAATAGGAGGTGTTTTCATTTCCCTCCACTTTTCCTTCCCTCCCATTTTCATTCCTACCAAACAAGTGAAATGGAATACACCCCTCCAATTTTCCCTCCTCATTTTCTACCCTCTAATTTATCCCCCAATCAAACACATTATTAAAGAGTTTAGATGAGTTTCTCTTCATCAATGCGGGATATTTGCATTCAATAGCATTTAAAATCCTCATAAGTTGTAACTCATTCAATATTGCGGTAAACTTTAATCATGTTTTCCAATTTACAAAAAATGGATTTGATCAATTTAATGTGTCATGGTATTCACCACACTTTGGAGATGAAAATGTTTAATCGTCCCATTAAAAAATATCATTGGGACCAGGCCTAAAATATTGCTTAAAAGTGAAAAAAATCCAACTTTTTCAGCATTTATAAATTAAAAAAAATTAATATTACATTGTTTGATACAATTTCCGGGGTAATTAACCACATCTACATACATGTAAAATATTTTAAATGCAAAAAACAAAAACAAAAAAAAATTACTGCACACATATACACATTAAAGGTCTATTTGATCCAGCTTGAATTTTCAACTTTTTAGTTTATGATTTACAACTTATCTAAATTATGATTTTGATAATAATTCTTCTGATACAGTTAGATTGAGTTCGATGTACATTACTCTAACACCAAAGTAATTAAACTACTCTTCTATATGGAAGAGAGAGAGAGAGAGAGAGAGAGAGAGAGAGAGTTAATTATTGACACCGACTTTAGATTATTGTAGAAATTATCTTAGAACCCGCAATTATTGCCGCGTTATCAGCTCAGCTTTAAATTCATGCGGATATTGTGCTTACAAATATCTCATTCTTTGTTTCATAATTTTAAAAAATTGAGACATGAGTTAAAACTTAGAACATAGAATATTGTGCTCATAACAAGTTGTGTTGGGAGTTCAGTTCTTTTTATTTTAAATGATGTTTTATTTTTTATTAAAATTTTTTAAAATTTTATTTTAAATTATAAAACTTTGATTCTAAATTTTAAATATTAAATAATTAGTAGGCTACACGTCATTTGCAAAAGCGATGTAACAGGAAATGTAAAACATGATTTGAAGCAGAAGGCAAATTATATGCAGCACCTAGGTTCTCTTAGCAAGAAGCACCTGAGACATAATATTCATTTTTAATACGTTGTTTGTTCATTTTTTATAATTAAATATGTATTTTATTGTTCTTATTGTTATTGTTGATTTTCAGTAACAACGAAAAAAATGAACTTTTAATTTTAAAAAATAAACAAATAACGTAATAAAATAAATATTTTACTTCAGGTGCTTCTAACAAGGAACACTTAGGTGTTCCATATACCATCTGCAAACAAAGTATTTAAATTTGCTCCCGCTCCTTTCTTTAATTTAATTTCTTATTGTTCACCTAATCTCCCTCCTGCACAAAGACACATGCATCCCCTAAATTTAATTCTGCTACCAACTTTTTAATCAAACCCATCAAACTTATCCACGTCTCTTATTTTTGTTTTTTTTTTTTTTTGCAGATTTCTTCTTCCAGATTAACCATCCATCAGGGTTTCAGATATCTCATCGAAGCGACGCCCAGTAATTATGTACATTTCGAATAACGAACTATAGAATACACGAATTAATTTCATTTCCTTGCAATTTGAAATCAGATTCAAGAGCAATTGCCAATTAATGGAATTGAAGCCGCACGTTAAAAAAAAAATATATATGGGGGATAATTCCAACAAGCACTCGAACCAACTCGCGTTCTGTTTTCTTTCCTGTTTGCGACTGTGTGCGATGACCTTCTAGAAGTTTGACCTTTTCACACCCCCCCCCCCCCTTTTTTTTTGGTTGGCATTCAAAGCAAATATTCATTTTTGTGCGTCTAGCTAGTGGCGTTTTTTGTTTTGTTTGTATACATTTTTATTTATGAATAGATGTAAAATAAAAGTGGGAGTGTTAGACTGCAAGTGCACATGATGCTGGTAGTCAAAAGTAAAACGTCTGTTTCTCTAGTTTATTCATTCTCATAGGGACCTCGTGATTTGAGGGCAAGTCAAATACTCTACTTTCAATTCACTTATAGGTCAACTTACGTATAAATTAGTAAGTTAAAATTTGGAGATATGATATAATATTTTATAATAAATAAGGTATAAAAATAAAAGAAAGAGAAAGAGAAAGAGAAAATGATAAAATTCATAAAAAAAATTAGAAATCAAATATCATGTGATATTAACTTGGTGATCAAAGTATTAGAATGAAAAGCTGTAATTTAGGGATCAAAATTAATCATCATATTCCTTAGTAAAAAATAAAGAAGGATATGTAGAAGTAATCACTTCGATTTTAATTGATAGTCTTTCCTTGTATAGACCTGCAACACTGGTATATAAGTGGTGTATTAGAATTGAAATAAAACACACAGAAAATATTTTCAAACCAAGTAGCGATGGACCAAATCGCTCATCACCTGCCAGCCTATCATTACCAGAGTAACCAGCCACCATGCCTAACGACGGCAGCTTGCTACAGATTGCAAACCTTCTAAAAAATGGCCTTAGTTCACAGAATCAAAACCACAAACACAACCCGTCAGATAACCTCACAGTCAGCCTAAAATTAAACAGTTCCAATTATGCACTCTGGTCTCGGATGATCAAGGTAGCCATATAGGGCGGATCGAAGGCGTTATTACGCCATATCACATGCAGTCCTGCACCACCAAAGGTTGGGGATGTACAATATGATCAGTGGGAACAAGATGATCTCGTTGTGTTCACGTGGCTAATTCGGAATATCAAACCCATGTTAGACAACAACTGAATGAATTTCTCACAACAAAATCATTATGGGATGCGCTAGTGGTTACCTATGCCAGTGGAAGATATAAGCTACAGACGTTCGATTTACAGGGCAGTACAGCGTACCTCCGGAAGATTTCTGGATTGTGTTGCAAGGGGTGTGGGGTGAGATCGAACATCGGGAACCAAATCACATGACTTCCGAAGCTGATATTGCCAAGTACAACAACATAAGGTTTGAAAAAAACTTTTCCAATTTCTAAATGCGATTAATAAATAATATGACTCGATTAAGCGAGAGATTTTACGGTGGGATTCGCTGCCCTCGGTTGAGGAGGCCTACGCTGTCGTTCGTAAGGAGATCACCCATCAAAATATACTTTGGACAACCTCGGGAGGGTCGTCACAACAGCAAGGAGTGGGCGCTGGTTTGGTCACCACAGCGCAGAAAGAGATGGAGGCTATCAGACTGATTTCCAATCGGGTCATCATCTCGGCCCGATAAAAGCAAACTCAAGTGTATCCATTGTGGCATGAGCAAACATTCAAAGGAACAATGCTTCAAAATCATAAGATTTCCAGAATGATGGAACGATGGTCACAGAAGAGAGAGGAAGCCAGTAGGCGGTACCGGAGGAAGGGCCGCCGCCGCTGTAAGCAATTCGGAAGCCACTGGCAGCAGCGGGGGCAGCCATGGGGGGAGTGGAGAACACGGTGGAATTGGAGCAGTCATGGACGCCAAGGGAGAAAGAGGTGACCATATTAGAGGTATATGGTTTGGAGTTTTAACTCCAAACCCTTGCACTTTAGTCTTTGATTTCCTGAATCCTATGCATTTTTCACGTGAAATTTATGAATTGTTGGAAAAATACTTTTGTGATTCTGATTATGACAAAAAGCACCAGATGAGTTCAAGAAATTCCAAATCTGCCCCACAGACTCTGAAAGTTGACGAACAGGTTCAGAAAGATTCTGAAAATTCCAGAATTGCCCCAAATTTGTTGTCAATTGCTAATGTGGTGCAAAATCAGGAAGAAAATAAAAATGACTGTTGGATATTCGATGTGGTGCGACAGACACCATTACTTTTAATCCGGCTGATATAATTGCGTCATCTAAACCCACGAAAACACATGTTAATACCGCTAATGGTGGAATAGTAAATGTAGAAGGGGGAAGGTCCATCAGGATTTCACCTACTTTGAAAATCTCAAACTGTTTATATGTTCCGTCACTCTCTTGTAAATTGTTGTCCATTAGTCATGTGACGAATGAGCTTAATTGCACGATGCTAATGAACCCTCATTTTTGTATCTTACAGGATATCAGGACAGAGAGATTATTGGTCGTAGCAATGAGCGCCAAGGATTGTACTTCGTGTATGAGGCGGCTCAAAAAGGTACGATGATGCTAGCTTATGCACTACTAGAAAATTGTTGTTTAGCGACGGAGTATATTAGCGACGGAAATGACACGTCGCTAATTAGCGACGGTCACCGTCGCTATAAGAGTCGGTGGCGTCGCTAAATGGTCAAAAGACTATTAATTAAAAGTCCAATAAATATAGAGACGGATTCCGTCGCTAGTTATATATAAACCCGTCGCAGAATTTAGAGTCCGTCGCTAAACTCGCGCCAGAAATTGGCGGGTAATTGGCGCCAAAGATTGCGACGGAGTCCGTCGCAATAATTTGTAGGTGCGGTCGCTGATTTTTTTAGTGTTGCGACGGACTCCGTCGCTATAATTAGAGGACTTTTCAATTAATGGTCTTGACCATTCAG
>JAOWAN010042218.1:0-15185 GCA_028566635.1 Lobelia cardinalis | reverse complement strand
TTTTGAACCCAGATTTGATGCTCATCCGGATGGATCTGGGATTGTTGCAAATCTGGTGAACAAATCTGGAATGAACTGAAGTAGAGAGAGAGAGAGGAACAGGGGGAGCGACTTTGAGAGGAAGAGAGAGAGAGAGAGACATTTTTTTGTTTTCTTTTGGGGAAAATGGGTTTTGGGGAAACCGGGTAAAATGGGTTTTGGGTAATATGGATTGTAAAATTCGAAAATTCGTTTTGTAAAATGGATTGTAAAACCCAATGTTTTTTATGTTAAAAAAAAAGAAAAAAAAAACTCGTCGGAGAATTCGCCGGATGTGAAGAAGGTCACCGGATATGAAGATGGAAGAAGGAGATGTGGCTAATTGTCCATTTTACCCTTTTAGTTAATCAAATGGTTAAATTTAACGGTCAAAATTAACGATAAACTTCAATTTGATCGAATTTTACAATCTTTGCCCAATTATATTGATTTGCAAAGACCAGGGACGATCTGTGGATTTCGAAAAAGTTTAGGGATCATTTATGAAGTTGTCCCTATATAATATAACTTGCTCATACCTGTGTATTTAGGACTGTAAATGGATTTTAATTTAACAGATCAGCCAAAATTTAGATTTGTTTAACTTAATTCATGACGTCGAATTAGTCAACAACTCATCCAAATCTAAATTCATTCGGAGTTAGATTTCAAATTAATGGATCAAATTAATCCATCCATAATATATATAATGTAACATATTATAGGAAAATCGATGGAATACAATTAAATATATTTGAATATATAAATATTAGGGGAAAAAAATCTGTCTTCCAAAGTATCCCTCCGATTCTAGTTTACCCCCAGACCGATACTTGCACCATAAGACCCCCTAATCAAAAATCACATCCCAATTGACCCCCCGGACACAATCTGTATGACATTTCTGTAAGAAATCGGTGAGATCTTGTTTTTTCTGTAATATAGGAAGGGTAATATTGTCTGATCACTTTGTTATTGAATTTGAGTTGACTCGGAGTGTATATTACACGCGTCTTCAACCTTTCAACCAAATTTTGGGGTTTTCGAAATCTGAGAGAAATTAGGGTTCTTCAACAATGGCTTCGGAAGGCAGTAGCAGTGTTGAAGGTCGATTCGCTCGCCATTGCTATTATGGTGAACCATCACCTATGAGGACTTTTGGTAGTGAAGATAATCCTGGTAGGAGATTCTTTGGTTGTGCCAACTACAAGGTTAGTGATTCTCCATTTCATATATTTTTAATCTTAAAACACATTACCAATTAGTCGTCCTTTTTTTTATTATTAAGGATCCAAGGAAGAAGTGTTGTTATTTTGTGTGGATTGATGAAGAAATATCTGAAAGGTCAAAGAGAATTGTAAATTCCGCACAACTGAGATTGAATTTGAAGCTCTTGGAAATAGAAATTGAGATAAGAGACACCAATATTGCTAAATTGCATCAAGAACTGGAGAGTTTACTGAAGAAGAATGACAGGTTTAAGAAGAAATTCCAAAAACTTGAAGTTGAATGCAGAAGAAAGATACAAGAAAAGGGTTGTGTTCTTGTTAATTATTTTCATTTGGACCTTTGTCTATATTGGTTTTTTAGAGAAAGTGTGCTTGAATGGCAACACTGCTAACAATATGATGAATGGCAACACTGCTAACAATATGATGATGATTGATATTTGAGAAATTCAAATAATGGGATGAATGAATTGAAGTTAGTTTACCCATGTGTATTTGCTTGTTGTTATTGTTTTAATGCTTGCTTTATGAATAGAATGAGAAGATCATGTCTTTTAACAAGAAAAAAACCAAACATAATATATATTAAACATCATAGAACATCCATGGCCACAGTTAACCCATTACACATAACACTTAAAAACATGCAAAAACTGAAAAGAGAAGACATTAACCCATTACACAACACTTAAAAACTTCTGACACATTAACCATTCCACACAGTTTAACAAACTGCTCCATCGCCACTGCCCTCGCCATGATCACCACCTTTGCGCTTGCAACCCTTATGATACTTCTCCTTGTCCTTGCAGTTGTCCTTTTTGGGGTTCTTTCCCAAATGAGTCACCATGAGCTTTGCCAAGTATTGGGCAAGGCCCTTATGCTGTAGCCTTTGGGTTGGTTTATAATTATGGGAGGCAGCAACTCCCTCAGCATGCTGCGAAAATGGAGGCATGGCTACGCAATTGTTGTTTGCGATTAGTTTTGCATGGTGGGAAATGGCACAAGAATGCCTTGTCTAGTGGCTGTTCAGGATGGTAAACAGTATATCGACGTACCCAAAGGTCAGTCTCATAGCCAGTTGCACGAGTGTTTCGTTCGTCGTCCGATATATCGGATCATTCTTCTTCAGTGGAGGATTCATCCTTTGGAGCCTTGTTTTTTTTAGTCATTTCTTAGATGAAAGAAGTAGAAGGATGAATGAAGTGTGGAGGTGAAAGGATGAGTGGAAACTTGTAAATTTCATTTACCATTGCATATCCTTAAATAGCAAAACAGTGATGAACTGCTTGGGTAGAATACAATGTATCCGTGATTAAAGCTAGACAACCAAGGGTCCCTTGAAATAACTATACACAGAAGTTAAAGCTGCTAGTTGATGCAGCACTGACCAAAAACAGGATCCTAAACTGCCTAATATTCCAAAATGAATAAATGACAACTTCCTATGCCAACTATAGTCAAGTTCCAATGGAACTAGTTATCCCTGGATTTTGTTCCCTATTTAGTGAGCTTCTAGTTGCTTGTAACAATTGTCCTGTTGTTACACATGATCTCCCACGCCAAGGAACTATTTTGACAGCTACCCTTGAAGTCCCAAGTGTGGTTGTTTTTGTGGTTGGACCAGTTGATGCATTGTTCAGTCCTGGTACTTGCATTGTTAAAGGATCACCACCTACTTGAAATTAAAGCAGTCAATTACTTGAATGGGGTTAATTGCTTGGAAAGAGTAAACAGACAAACATAAGGAACTTGACTATAACATCTTACAGTGTTAATTACTTGAGAAGATTTCTGATTTATGTCCACTTGGCTTGAACTTTCATATATAACATCAGTTACCTTTGACCTCTTTGTATATTTCCTTTTCACACGTGTACCATTTACTACTTGATCTTGTTGTGGCACATCCTTTTGTCCTTTCTTGATCTGCATGACATCCAAGCAGCACTTAACTCAGGTTCAAAGAATTCATATTGTATACTATACAAATAAAGTATACTTACAGGTAATTTTTTACGCCTGCAATTCTCAGTGGTTAAGTTAACTTGATATTGCTCATTTGGCTGTGCTTGCTCAGTAACTTGCGATTGCTCATTTGGTTGTGCTTGCTCAGTAACCTCATGCTGATCTCCATTCTGATTTTGGCCCTTCTTTGGACAAGTCCTGGCATTGTGATACTCTTTCTTGCATATTGAACACCTCACTGTATCTTGGAGCTTTCTTTGTTTGTGGGGTTTGGCTCTACCTTCATCTAATTGTCTGATCGATCCTCCTCTTTCTCAATCTACCTTTCTTCTTCTCAATCTGTGGAGGATATAGCTCAAGACCAGTTTTAGGCCATTGATCCTGACCATTTATAAGGAAGACCATATTTTCATAAGATAACATGTAAGTATCTTTTCTATACCATTCAGCCACATATAACTCAGGTTCATATTGATTGTTGTTTAGAGCAGAAATTGCATGAGGGAAAGGGATGCCTGACAGCTGCCATCTCCCACATGAGCGCTCCCTTGCTGCAATATCCACAACATGTTGACTCCCCCACATACCCCTTACTTGGTATTTCAAGACTCCAGCCCAAACAGAAAGAAATCCGTGAGAATCAGCCTTGTATTTTTCGAGTTTCTGCTGAACCCTTGGACATATTAACCCATTGTATCCCCTCATCTTTTCCCTATTTTTTTGCAGTCTTGCCATCATATACATCCTTATCCATTCAAGCAAATCCAAAACATGCATAGACCTTGTCTTTAAAATACAAGCATTGAAAGACTCACTGTGGTTGTTTAGTAGCATATCACAACACTGCCTCGTGGAGAAAAAAACCCTGCTCCATTGGGAAGGTTCCTTGCTAGCAAGCCAGTTATAAGCAGCTTCATCTTGTGCTTTCAATTTATCCATTTCAGCTGTAAACTTTTGAACATAAGTTGATGTTGCACAAGTATATAACATTTTCTTCAACAAATTCCCTCTGAACTGCAACTTGAAGTTATCATGTAAATGTTTGACACAAAATCTAATCTCAGCATCAGGAACTAAAGTCTCAAGGCTTGGAACCAACCCTTTTTGCTTATCAGATATGAAAGTGTAATGGTAAGAATTAACACATCCAATGTCAAACTTCAAAAGTTCCAAGAACCAACTCCAGGTTTCTTTAGTTTCAGACTCAACAACAGCATATGCAAAGGGCCACATACCATCATTTGCATAAATCCCAACAGCTGATAATATCATTCCCTTCATCTCACCTTTCAGGAAACACCCATCCAAGCCTATGACACTCCTACACCCTTCAAGAAAGCCCTTCTTAAGCCCTCCTCCCCCCAAACAGACATATATTCTCTTTAAAATAGGTTTTCCAGTATCCCAGCAACACTAGATGTCCACAGTTGTGCCTGGATTAGATCTGAGCAACTCTTCTTTATAATCAAACAAGAACTTGTACTGAAGTTCTATGGATGCAACAGAATTTTGCTTCGCAACCTACAGGGCTCTATAGGCACTTGATCTGGAAATATCAAGTTGTAACTCTGTGTTAACTGTGCTGTAAAAAGATGCATTAGGCCAAGTAGGGTTGAGTTGATACCTTTCAGTATACTTATTTCCAACCCACCTTGAATTCACAATTGTGGTCTTCACTATGTTGCTGCACTGATGATTATCCACAAATGTCCTAATGGCAAACACATTATCACCCCCTTATGTTGTGACCCATAAATATACCATGAACAACCCTCTTTGCATCTAGCACTCACCTTGTACCTCTCATTTTTATCAAGCCAAACTCCTTTCTTTTACTTAACTGCATAGTGCTTTAGGGCTTTTCTAAACTCTTTAAAATCAATGAACTCCATTCCTAGTTCAAACTTTGGATCTAACATATCATGATGATCAAATTTTTTACCCTTGGACATCATTTTTCTTCCCATACAAACCCTGGGATCATCTTCATCCAAATCTGAGAAACCATCCATGCTACTAAAATCATGAAGAGTCTTCCTCATAACTTGATTCAACATCCCACTCATTATCCTGTTCTTTTCCTTCTACATTTGGATCATTACCTTGCTGATCTTTGTTAGTTTTACTTCTTCTTTTCTGTTTCCTTTTTGAATTAACTACTTTACTTTTGGCTTTCTCCTTAGTAGACACAACTAATTCATCATTCTCATCAAATGCAAGCATCTCATCCATCTCCAATCCTATCATTTCATTGATAACATCATTCTGTGAACAATCAACACCTGCCTGAGTAACCCCAACATCTACAAGTGTTTCAGATGGAAAAGTCCACTCACTTTCATTAATTTCTAAGTCACTTGCCTCAAACCCACTATAACTACAACCTAAGGCATTTTCATCTGCTTCATCATTTCTATCCACAGTCTCACCCATTTTATATTCATCACAGTGTCTACAAAATATATCAACATGCTTTACTGTTTCATTTAGAGAGCCAATCATTTTACTAACTACTCATTCGTGGACATCAACTCCAACCCTTTACCTAAGTTGTTTGGGTTGAATGAATATATAGTAAAAGGTGCAGTAATTCATATAGCCCAACTCTTCGTACATAGAAGCAAAAACACTCATGCAAATATTGTTTTTGTCTAATGTTTTAAGATCAACCCTCCCACCAACATAATGAACATTAGGAAAATATACAAATTTCCCCCTATGATGGACTCTGACATTTATTTTATTACTATCACCATCTGTCAAAAAGAAACACAAAAAAAAAAAGAACTGCAATTCATTAATGTTTTCAACATGGGACTATTTTTATACTCATATAATGCCAAAAGGGAAAAAAACACTATATCCAAAAATATACACAAAAGTGGGAGGGGACCATTTGTCTGCATAATACAGTAATGCCAAAAAGGGAAACACAGTATTCCAACAACCCAGCCCTAAATTTATTACACTCTATATCTCCACTACAACAATAAAATATAATGGGCTCCATATTTTGCACATGCTATTTCTACATACTTTAATAAAGTCCAATTTTTCCATATTTCGCATACTTTAAAAAAGTCCAAGTACTAACCTTTAGAAGAAAATCCAGCACCGTACATGGGCTCCATTGTCCTCTGCGTACTCTTCTTGCTTCTTACAGTATCATATGATGCAAGTATCGGGCGGGGGGTAAACTAGAATTCGAGGGATACTTTGGGGGGCGGAAAAAAAATTCCCGATGGTAGTTGATCATAGGCTGCTGGAAGACTTGTTTTAGGCCATGATGATTTTATATGATTTACGTCAAAATTCAACTTGGCCAAAGGATTTGTGCAACCTAATAGCGAGTTCTACAGAGACTGCATATTGAGAGAAACACAAGTCATTCGCGAGCTCAACAAACTCAGGGAAAAGTGATGGTCTAAATGGTTGAAGGAAGCTAGACACAACCATTGTGCTTCACAGCCTTGTCCATTTGTTAACCAACCCAGTTCACCAAAGCAATGGCTACTTCATATATTCTCTTGTGGCTTGCGAATAATTCATAACTACATGATTGAGAATACCTCTGCTGAAAACAGTTAAATATACCACCATCATTACGATCTTTTGTATCACCATTCTTGTTTGCATGTATTGTCTATATTCTGCCATCTTCAAGAAAACATCTTCTTTGTTCTTCATATTCTCACCCTTAACCTGTCCGCTCATATTTCTGACGGATTACTTTCTTCTTTACAGTCCTAAACCAAATTTCCATCACATTGTCAAAACCAAATACCCTTATATAGTGCTGATATTTGGATAATCCTGGATAAACATGGATTATCCCATCCTATGTATCCTTATTTCATACTTGTAAAAAGAATTAGTTCCCTGACGATTACTCCAAATTGGCAAATTCTAATCATAATGTTTGGAATGGCAGATGCACCACTGATTTGTAATGCTCGCTACCTCAGTAGCTCAGTGGGAGAGCGATCGACTGTTCAGCTGCTCCAATGGCAAGAGCGTGGCATGCTGTTCGGCCACTTTTTATGCTTGACAAGTGTCTGCAGACGCAAGTTTATCTAGAATGCACTCAGTACCGATAATACTCACTGTCCCATACGAAGAGCAACACTTTTTCAATGGCTTGCCCCACTCAAAGAGAGATGTTTTTGGTCCATCCCTCTTCTCACAGTACTATCCTTCTCTTGTGTTTGTGCGAGCGCGCACGTGTGTGTGTGTGTGAAGGATAATCATGCACCTCTTGTTGAGAGATAATTCAGCTTGTTGAGATTATTCAGAAAATTGATAGGTTGTTGACCATTTTATTTTGTGGATTTAGTGGTGGGATGGAGTACTAAAGAGATCATTTTCATTTTTTGCATCTGAGTTGATCTTACATTAAACTCCAGAAAAAGCTGCTTGCCAGATAGCGTATGAAGCAGCAGAACATTGCCTTGGGCAAATGAAAGAGGATCTGCACAGCATAACTGCAGTAAAATGCTTGCTCTTGCTGCAGTAATTTTCTGATTTTCTAGTGCCTCAAAACTTGGCTCCTTTTTCCACCAAAAGTGCACAAAAAGCCTAGTTGGCAATTGGCATTTATTGGTCGGTGATATTCTTTCAAGAGTTACAATTCACAATTTTAGTGAGATTGAATAACTACACGAAGGCTTTTATACACTTCTCTTGGTGGACCAAGGGTGTCAATGATCCGATATCGATCAGAAATATACGTTTTTTTTTGTTCGAACTCGGTTCGATAGCTCGAAAGTTCAATTTGAACTCGAGTACTCGAAAAAATATACTAGTCTTAACTCGAACTCGGCTCGATAAGAAATTTTCAAACGGCTCGATAACTCGAATAATATATATAAATATATAATTTATATTTATATTTATGAATATATATAAAAAATAAAAAAATATTAATTTTGGTCAACTCGCGAGTTGACTCGTAAGCTCGATAAGATAAGAGTATTAAATGCATTGATATCGAACTCGAGTTCGAGCCGACTCGGATCGAACTCGAAATTTTTCGAAATCGAATCGATCACAACTCGAGTCAACTCGTTAGTTCGCGAGTTGGCTCGATTCGATTGAGCCCCTATGGTGGACATAGCATTATTCATTCTTGCTGTTCTGATTTGTCTTGTAGGCACCAAGGGTTACCTTCGCCAATGTTGTTGATTAGAAGGCTATTCTTTTGGTTGCAGTTCCATGATGATCATCTAGTTTACATTTAAAAAGAGAAATAGCATAATGACGAGAGCTATGAATTGAAGCATATATTGGTATATATGTAAGACTTGTTAGAGATCAGTCGTAGATCATGCTTATCTGTGTTTTTGTTGGCTCGAATCCATTCTTTAGAGCGTCGACCGTTGTGTACATTCCCTATGACCATCTCTTCGATCATCTCGGCGATAATCCCGACGATCAGCTCCTCGACGGTCATCTTCGCGATCATACAATCTTACCACGTCTGCTCGATCGACTCGTTTTCCCCTGGACCACTTAGAACTCTTGCTATCATCCTTGTCCTTGTCGTCATCCTTCTTCTTGTTTCGCCTTGTTATGGTCGAAAGTTTCCTCATTGTCCTTAGCGAAATCTATCTTCTGTGCAACTTCAAACATTTCTGATTTGCTCTTGAAAGCTCGTAATATTAGCTCCCTCTTCAAAGGTCCCTGATTGAGTCCTCCTATGAAACACATGATCACGGACTTTTCTTCGATCACATATATCAAATCGAGCTATTTCTTAAATCTGGTGTAAGCACTCGGCTTGTCTTTAGACTTCTGTCTCATCTCGAACAATGAGGTTTCATCCCTCATGGTTGCTCCTATAGTACCAAACTCTGCTAGGAAAGAATTCTCGAAGTCTCGCCATAAATAATGGAATTCTCATTCAATCTTCCCAGCCACGTTCTTTCTTTTCCCAATAGGGTGCTAGCAAAACATTATCCCTACAATCCTTTATTCCACGTGATGCAAGCCATGGTCATACCAAAAGAAGTTAAATGATCATTGGCATTAGTCTTACTGTTGTACTTCGGCATGTTTATCACGTTCATGGTTTCCCTGGGCCGAGTATCTCAAATCTATTTGGAGAACAAGCGTCCTTGATCGTCAGAATCAATCTTTGACATCTTCACTTGCTCCTTGAACTTTCTCAGTTCTTCCAATTCTGCCAGGATAGTTGGATCTGCGACTGCTGGTGTGACTGCTGCCGGGGTCGTGGGGATTGGCTAGCACCAGCTGGAGTCTGGTGGCCCTTGCTTCCTTCGATTTAGCGGGGATTCGGCTTCCTTGTCAGAATCTTCCTCCTCGTACATACTCTGCAGACTCTTTTTCCTCTTATTCTGGTGATCTATGGATCTTGATTCCTCAGTCATGCTCCGCGACCTTGCCGAGTTCTTCATGCTCGGCGACTTCTGGGCCGTCTCCTTAACCTCCCTAAGTACTGCAAGCACTCGATTCAAAGTTTCCAGCAAGTGGGAGACCAACTCGTGTTGCCTATGCAGCGCATCAAACTTTT
The DNA here is from genome assembly GCA_028566635.1 of Lobelia cardinalis. Lineage (NCBI taxonomy): Eukaryota > Viridiplantae > Streptophyta > Magnoliopsida > Asterales > Campanulaceae > Lobelia > Lobelia cardinalis. The sequence continues at coordinate 5,441 of JAOWAN010042218.1, read as the reverse complement.
TCTGGGTTTGCTCACAAACTCAAAATCATCTTCCGTTTTCCTCTTCTTTTCTGATCAGGTCCACCATCTTCCTTGTCTCTCTCAACCACCTTCTTCTTTCCTTTATTCACAGCTGCCTTCTTTTGCTTGCCAATTGTCTCTTCATCGATGAACTGTTTCTGGCTCGTCTCTTCTTCAACCAGGCTATTCACCTTTGACTGGGAAGTTTTCCCATCGAGGATAACATGACTAGCTAGCTTTCGCACCCTTGCTCTTCATGACTGCAGTGCCGGACGGACCTGGGGGTGGCATGCTGTCCGTCGTCTGAGCTGGGGAAGGCTTTTTGGCGATGGATTTCGTTTGTAGTCTAGTATTGTGAGGATACTTGATCAGCAGATTCGTCCCGACAACGGAACCACTAATAAATTTTGCGGGCAGCTCTAGACGATGGCGACCTGCTTTCGACCGCCTTAAACTGTGGAAAACGAACAAACGTTACTAAGGAGGGTATCCCTGCCAAATAGCTGCGAAGTGATAATCAGTCCGCAATAATCTAGAGAGAATCATGGGAAAGAACACAACCGGAGAGTTTGGGCTTAGAGAGTGCATACCTTTTACCTACGAGGTAAGGCTCTATTTATAGGACTTGGGTGAGCCGTATCCTTCTAGGCCGGCAAGGATTCAGCATCACGCTAGATATCCTTTCCTTGTATAATTGTATATGTTCTCCTTTTACTACTCCGATTCTATTCTTTATGCAACATCCGACCAAAAGTATATTAATTAGGAATGGGGTTCCTATCAAATCTAGGACAATAAATAGGAAGATACGCAAGAATCATTGTTAGATCATAGATCCCTTAGGTGAATTTTAGATTTACTGGATCCTTCACATAAGTCTTATAAGCTCACCTATGATCGCTTAGATAACTTAGCTTATAGAGACTTTGCCTTTGAACAACTCTACCTAGCATCCTGACAAAGCCTACTGTAGAAGCACAGTTTCTAGCAAACCTCTCCTGTAAAACGGCAAGGTCAAGCAGCAGTCAGTTTTTTCTGCTCATATTTAAATATTGTTAGAGCGCTTAAATTCAAAAGTGTTATTAACCATTAGATATTAGGTAACTATTTATCCATCAATTAATAGTACTAAGCATTTATTATTTCACGTGCTATCTTCTACTTAAAGCTAACAAAGTACTAGCAACTTTTTATGAAATTTGATTTATTGGCTTACTTACAGAATAAACTGCGGATAAAGTTGGTAAGCATGGTCTTGTCACATCAACTTTAATCAGAATGTTTCCCAAGCAGCTCCAAGTATTAAATGCCAAAAGAGGACTTTTTATTCTCTCTCTCAAAGGGATTTACGACGGACATTTACTTCTCTCTGATCTATATATAAGGATCAGAAGATCCAACTCAAGAAGAAGTTAGTGAATCTAAAATTTAAAAAAACATTCAAGATATTTTCAAGAGAGATACACCAATAGCTATTTCGGTTGCGCCCTTAAATTCCAGATCTGTAAGTGTAGACACCCCATTTTTGACCCTAGTAAATAAAATATTTTACTAGAGGATTTTAATTAAATAAAAAAGCCCAAGTAACATTAATAATTATGTTACTTACATTAAATAAGTATGCATACTCAAATATTGCACTTTTACATTATTAATGTGGTGTAATAATTTATTTTGTAGGATGAATGGAGGAAAAGACGAAAGAAGAAGATTTCCTCTCGTAAACAAGTTATCTAATCAAGACTCCTAAGTAGGAGATAAGAGATTACCAAGAATGAAAAAGGGAGTAATCAACCTAGTTAAGTAATGTGCAATTAAGGAATGTCATCATTAGTACTTAGGCACATTGGAGAATAGGTTGTAACTCACTTTTGACCTAGAAAAAGGCCAAATATTCAGACAACTCCACGTGGGCCAGTCCGGCCTAGGTGAGTTGTTCCTGAATTTTTTGTCTTTTTCTAAAAGGGCAAAAGGGTAAACTCATAATTACTCCCATGGATATTTTTGAATATTTTGAGCCCCTAAACAAGGTTGGATACTTTTCTTCCAACTATAAATACAACCCCATTTACTCCTTTCAACAACTTTGGAAGGGCAAACTTTTCATTAGCCTAAAAGAACTTCTTACTCCCTTGAGAAAAGCCTTTGAAGTCTTTAAATTAAGCCTACACTCTCTTGATCATTCTTAAGCATTAAGAGAAGCCCACTCTCTCTCATCATCAATCATCCTACTCTTTCTCCTCCATAGAACACCCTCATCAACAACACAAACATCTTCAACCACTATAAGCACAAAACAATCAAGGATAATAAAGAGCTATATATAAAGCATTAAAGAGAGTTCATCAACTTGAACTTCTTTGATTTTTTCTTCCATCTTTGAATCCATCCACCTAAACTAAGGAGTATCAACTTGTCCAAACCCATTGGGAGTAGTTGAGTTCATCTCTCATCTTTTAATACTTGTACAAGTTTTCTTCTCTTTTACTTTCATGTAAATAACTTACAAACCCACTTGGTGATAAACCAAGTGGATATTATGTGTTCATCATTCAATATAATATGAATACCTCACATTTTCTTAATATTTTTTCTTTAGTTGCTTACAATATATATACACATATGCATACTATATATGCTAGCACATAATAATGCAAGTCCTCCTAAGTGTGAATTATAAATTCTACTTTGTGAGTTGATTATGCATTACATTCCTTTACTTGCTTATAATATATATATATGCATACTATACATGCTAATACATAATAGTGCAAGTCCTCACTCTTGTGAGTTTATCACGTCTTTACATTTCTTTAAAATGCTTTTATATATGTATATACTACTATATATATTATGCACATAATGTGCAAGACCTCACTCTCGTGAGTGGATTATGTCTTTACATTTAATTTATACTGCTTATATATATGTATATATGTATATATATGTTATAGCACATAATGTGTAGTCCTCACTCTAGTGAGGTGATTTATAAATATTACATGTGTATTTATGCATATTACATAAATGTGACATTCAGAGTGTGGGTTTAAAATCACATCTTTGAATTAAATACAAGTCTTTCAATTCTTTGTACATACAAGCATGATCCTTAAAGTGTGGGATTAATATCCCATCTTTGAGTTGAATTAAACCCCTTTCTTCATTTTTTTTTATTTTTTTTAAATGATCATTAAAGGATCTAGAAATGAAGGAATACATGTGTTCATGAACTTCACAAAGGTTCACTCCTTTCTTGGAATCTCACAGAGATGAATACACTAAGAGCCAATCCTAATCTAGTGATAATGGTCATTTTATTTAAATCCAAAATATATACATTCCCTTGTAAATACAACTATCTAAATAATCAAATGCTTTCTAAAAATCCTACCAATGATATTATTATTTCCAAAGTCCTTCAATGACTTGGATAATGATGCTTGAAGGATGACAAACAAAAGAGTCTTACTCCTAAGTTCTTTTGCACAAAATACATGAACATTTCTTTGTTTACATGACTAAAGTGTAAATTCCTTCTAACTTACATGATTAAAGTGTAAGTCTTCTTTTTTTCTTTCCAATACATGACTAAAATGTATTTTCTATGTAAATACTCTCTCTTTTTCTTTTCACATGAACAAAAGGCACATTATTGTCTTCTTGATTAAACGTGTAAAGTACATGATGATGAGACCATACTCACCTCTTCTTTGCATCCTTCTTGAATCTCATGAAAAGCAACCAACCAACCAATCGACCGATCAATAGGAGACATGCATGCTAGAAACATTATTAAGAGACCGAAAGGGCGAATTAGGTGCCTAACCCCTTCCCGATTCGTAACCTAACCCTCGGACCTACAATCTCTTACATTTAAAAGGCTTGTACTTCCCAAGTCTTAAATATAAACGGAGGTGACGACTTTCAATTTTTCATACAAATTGAGTGGTCACTAATGAGAAACCCACGCACTTGTACCAAAGTTCTCATCGCACATGCCCGATATGACACGTTTCATCCGAGAAAACCTCGATTAGTGCTAATCATTAATCCGAGAGAGGGCGTCGAGAACGGGGGTTCTCACAGCAAGCTTAAATCTCACCTCTCATTTCTGTGATTCAAAGAGTTGTTTAGATTCATTCTTTATGAAAGCTTAAATCTTCATTGCTAACACATAAATTCATGTAGTTATACTGTGTAGAATAGATTTGTTCTGTTATACATTTTATACACAAGTCATAGGATTTGTAATTTAGATAGGTTTTTCTCTTCACACAAACTCTGCTGCCTAGAATAGCTATCTTGCACAGCTTTGTGTTGTAATTCGGTAAACTCTTAAAAATCTTACATAGTGAAAGTCATAGCAAATCCAGGAGTAACCAACCTGGTAGTGGACGTACTGGTTCTTTAACACCAGGAACTACTCCAAAATACTCGCCTACTCTACTCTCATCATATTATTCATTGTGCTAACCCTGTTGTTTGCGTGACTGTGTATTAAAAGCTTTTGTTTGAACAATACTGTTCTGCATTTACTCTAAACTATTTTTCAACTGTTTTACCAAACTCTGTCATTTTCTTAATCTATAACTCCGATGCCCTTGACAAACCTCACATGTCAAGCACTTTGACAAAGTCAGTTTTTTTCAAAGAATTTATTAAAAAAAAATTACAGGCTATTCACCCCCCCTTCTAGCCTGTAGCTAAACCATTTGTGGACCAACAATCATATTCCAGTTAGGATACGGACTGTACTGCGCATAAGCATGCTCGATATTATTGCCATCCTGTCATATCTTCTTGCCAGCTATCTCTGCTCGGCATATGTGGCCCTCTATTTTCAACTCTCCGGCTGCCAAGTGCTTTCTATACTCTCTGGCGACTTGTCTACGATCTTTGCTAGGTGCCTTTGGTCGTCGGCATATCAATGGTCATGGTTGCTGGCCGACCATGAAAATTATTGTATCTTCAGCCGACAGATGGAGGAGGGGTAAATTTTCTTCCACGAAGAGCCTTTCGTTCTTCTTCACTAATCAATTCATCGTTTGCTTCAGAGATTCAAAACCCTAGGTTGGTTCCTGCGTACCGAAGGTAAGTTGTCACGCCCCGAGGCCCGTGACGTCACGATTCCCCGGGGTGGTGACGCACAAGTACTACGAGATCATGACCTAAGCCACTACACGACTACTCATTCTATGGCACAAGCATATCACATGCATATATATATCCACAACCACATACATAAACATATACAAGTCGGAAGGTGAATGACATAATCACCCCCTATACAAACTACAATCACGACAAGTCATACATCATCTAGAATAATACAAGTACAACTCAGGACCATGTCTCTAAGACGACAAATACACAACTATCGAATGTCACAAGATATACAACTATGTGACTACCAAAAGACTCCCTACAATGGAGTTCCG
>JAOWAN010042198.1:0-11715 GCA_028566635.1 Lobelia cardinalis | reverse complement strand
TTGTGATAAAGAGGAAAAATGTGCAAGTGATCACCTTAAAGGAAATTTAAAATAGTGTAGAAAGCACTGTTCATTTCCTGCTGCAGGTCGTCCGGGGACCATCATCCCTTCAACATTCGTCAATTGATTTCATCTAATTCTCTTAGCCCTCAGGTCGTTTCTTCTGTTAGGGTACTAACCAACCGACGAACTAGGATATCCGACCTTTTTCTCTGAAAATCATTTGACCTGCACAAACTACGTTATTTCTATTTAATTTTGCCAAATCTTAAAGCTATGGTGTTTTGGCCAGAAGTTACTTCAACTGGAACGGCGAAAGTGTGAACACGGTGAACCAGGCGACCAAGGCAATCGCCTGGGTTAAGAAGGTTAGCATTACCTTTCCTGATTGCGAGACTTAGAACTTCTGAGGCGGGGTGATGCGGGGCACTTGCCTTTCACAAATGGGATAGACTGGTGATTATGGTCTCGTTATGGGCCATGGCTATGGGTGCCTTTAGAGTTGTCCCCATTTTATGATGCCTCGCAGCATTATTCTATTTTTCTTTCTTTTGCATTTCTTAGACAATACAAAATGCTAAGTGCACACCTATGACCACTAAATAAACTATGCATGACCGCCATTCATTTATTTGGAAGTCATGACAACGAGGTGTGGCTTAGTGGTAAGACGCCTCCCTAGTTTTCAATAGGGTCATGGGTTCGAGTCACATCGGGGTTAAGTGGGAACCACTAACAATCCCCTATTAAATAAAAAAATAAAAAAATTGGAAGTCATATGGATCATAAGATACCTATATCAAAAGATCTCCTCAGAAACCAAAAATAGAACATTTTAATAGCTAGGGTAACATTTGTTTGCGAAATAACAAACTGACAGCTTCCAGGGACTTCTTGGACGAAATATTTCATTTTCCTTGATTGAGCAGTGGTAGGAGGAGGGTGTACATGGATCTTAAATGGACGGATTAGCCTAAATCCAAATTTGTTTAACTTAATCCATGACAGATTCGGATTTTATCCAACTAACCACTTGATTAGTCAAAAGCTAATCCAAATTCAAATCCATTCGGAGTTGGATTTCGGATTAACGGACCGAATTAATCCATCTATAATCATTATATAAATTTTACAAGAAATAAGTATTTTTTTTTAAATCAATTTAATAAAATTCAACTCCAAGCCAACATCTCGAAATGAACTAAAATTAGAGAATACACTCCATCAAAAAAATATTCTACTTATAAATATATTTAAGAAAACAACGAGAGCTCATACTTTTGATTCAAGTGACATTCTTCTTTTATATCTTCATTGTTCAAAGTCTGTAAATATCAATTATATTTAAGATCCTTAAAAAGATTTTACCATCAACATAATAAAGTAAATAATAACATATTTATAAATTTTCAACGAAAATTTAAAAAAAGAAAAAGTGGAATATAAATATTATAAATATAATTTTTAAATTTTTTGTTTTTATAGTAAATAAATAGTATATATTAATTTATTTAACTAGTAATATAATCAGACGAATTCAGTTTAAACGAACGACAATTGCCCAAATCCAAATCCAATCCATTTAGTTGTCGGTTAACTGGTTAAACGGGTAGATGGTTAATCGAAATTTTTTACTCAATCAATATCTGCTTTAAGCAGACGGAGCTACGAACGGATCGGATTAATATCCGCTCCATCGACAGCCCTCCGAGGGGATGGAATTGCTGTTCAGGAGAGTAAAAGTTTCTCGTAGATAAATAAACATATGGTTACTTGTTCCATATACTATCAGATAAAAACATATTTCATAGTGAAAAAAGAAAAAAACATGAATAGTTACCTCGGACGCACACTACTAGGTACCAAACTAGTGAGGGAAATAAATCGAAAATTCAGAAATTAACATGTTGATAAAAATGGTGATGTTTATTCCCGTGGGAAACAGTACCAATATGGAGGAATGTCGATAAACAAGCTTCCAGGGATTAGGAGCAACAAATGACTAAATTGGTCTTGATGAGTAAGGGTTAAAAATAGTGGAGGATAGTTGAGGGATAATCGCTGAGAGATAGATTCTACTATTTTTTTTCAGCACGAAAGAGTGGCTGTGAAGCATGCTCCAGAGGAGACTGACCCTTTTCCATTAGTAAGGCAGTTCAGTCAGAAAGGGGAGGCCCGCTGTCAAAACTGCTTTTGGGCTCTTTAGACCATCTCACAAACATAGTTATCAAAGGCGTGCCTAGGCACTAGGCGCAGCAGGGCGCAGGGTTGGGGCCTTGGGTGGGCTAGGCGAGGTCAGACTGGAAGGAGGCCTAGGCGCGCCTAGGGCTTAGGTGTGGGCCTTGGTAAGCTGCGCCTACGCTCAAGGCCCACTAATGACAGAACTTTTAGACCAAATCTGGACCGTTTTTAAGATCTATCGAATAAACGACCCTCCAAACTCCACGCGAGAATCTGTACGACTTACCAACACCACCAGCAACTCTCCCAAGGAGGCCAGCGAGCACCGGCGACCCTCTCCAGCCTAGGTCAGTCATCCTTTTTTTTATCTTTCCTTTTCCCCGGTTCTTTCTTCTTTTCCATCCCTTTCTCTGTTCTTTTGACCATCTTTCTTTTTTTTTCTTTCCTTTTTCCCAGTTTTTCTTCTTTTCTATCCCCATCTCTGTTCTTTTACCATCTTTCTTCCTCCTCATGTTTTTTTCTTAATTAGGGCCTTATGCTTTTCTTCTTAAGTGACGCCAGAGTGTTTTTCTTTCTTTTTCCCATTTCTTTCTCCTTTTGACACTTTCATCCCCTGTTTTTTTAATTCAAGTGATTAATTTTGATTAGAATTTCCTCCCCTTTTGGCTTTTGTTCAGTTATTTCCTCCCCTACTTGCATTTGATTTATTTGCTTATGTTGATATTGTATATAACTCCACTATAGTATTAATAATTTTTAATGCATTTTTGTGGCCTTCGTCGCTCGGGCGTGCCCCCCGCCTTGCGCCTAGCCCCTGGTACACCTTTTGCGCCTTTAATAACTATGCTCGCAAATGAAGACATCCTGTCTCAAGAAGTCAAATCTAAGAACTAAGATGTCCACTTTTGAATGGGACTTTACGCAACTTAGTCCTGCAACAAACCACCTGGAATTGGAACCATATTGCGATAACTGATAAAAGGGTTTCAAGAATGAAATGCTATGGTGGATGCCTTGTCAACGGAAGTTAGGACAGTGGAAGCACTTCATAGAACTAATGACTTGTATTACTTCTAAAACAAAAGCGACAAACAACCTTCTTACAAGAACAGAGGTTTCTACAAGACCGGAGGTTTCTGGCCCATTCCTTGGTTTACATTCTGTAGATTCTATTTTCTTTCCTCTCTTCAAAAATAAATTGTCACTGCTTCGACGGCATAACTATACATCTCTCCCACTAGGAGCTCTTCGACAGTCTACTTAGAATACCAGGCTAAGATCTCCCATCCTCCTCATTTTGCATCTCAAGGCCAATGTGACTAAAGAGGGAGGTAGGTTTGGTAGTTCTCCTCTTCCAAGTAAAGATCTAGGCTTCCTGATAATTGACTGCTTTTGTGCCTTTGCCCTAGACCAGGTCAGTAATTTCTGTTGGTCAGTAGAGGCCCTTAGTCAGGGCTCAGGACTCTTTCTATCCTTTTTCTGAAATTGGGGGTTTCCCAATAGTTGAATACAAAACCCTATTCTCTAGATTGAGGGGGGAAAGGCAAACAAGTAGGGTCCGAACAAGCAAACACGAACTCAAACAGATATGCAGGTAAATATGACTAGAAAATAGGAACAGATGTTGGGCTGATAAAACCAGAAATGATGAACATATGACTAGTGTCATCTGTGCCTGCACATACCAAGTAGGATCAGCTGACCAGATCATGTTACAATTTGATAAGAGATCGACTACTTAGCACAAGGACACTAAAAGGAAAAGGAAAGGAAATTAGTTGATACAACCAACAGAAGAAAAGATTGATGGAAAATGTTCATAAGAAACAAAGTAGAAGGGGAGAGAAGAAAATAACATATCGTAATATTGTAGCCACAATAAGAAATAGGCAACAAATTTGGCGTGTAAATTAGCAGGGAGCTTGAATGAAGATATTGCAACAATGAAAAGAAAAGGAATAGGGGATCATGCTGATAAAACTAGGTATATAATCTATAGATTAACTAACATATAGTTAACGTTATTGGTTTTCAGTTTCTCCACACATATGATCAGACGACCATCTAAAAGTTCAAATATGAGACGATATTATGAGCGAGACCAAGCATCAAGATGCTTTTAAGGCGATAAAAGAAAATTATATTGTAACTGGTTTGAGGCCATGAGGGGAAAATCTGCATGCCACACAGACTAGTGTAGAAAGATAATAATATGCAAAGACAGGGATAACAAGAGACAAACTTACACCGTTTGTGTTAGCTTATGATTTGTTGTGGCAATACATGTTTTATATGCAACTCAGACAATTCTTTTAAGAATTGTGAGATATTACAGATTAAAGTTAACTTCCATGTAAACAACCACCACCCACCCCCAACGCCCACAGTTCCTTAAAAAAAAACAGAGAAACAGACTATCCATGCAACATCCTTAGCATACATTGTTTATGCTTATAGAAAATAAAGTAGGAAAATCTGTTTCAAACCTTCACAATTTGATCAACCGCCTTATAAGCTGAATCAACAGGCCCTGTTCCAACCGAGCAAGCAATACATTCCTTCCCATCAGCATCTAATAGTCTAACAGTTGCTGTTGAAAGACCTAGACTCCCACATGTAACCTACAATTGGTAAAGGTTCCTTCCAGTTACCTCAAAAGTTCTTCACAGATCAATTGAAAGGGAAAGTGGGGTATAGACATGCCTGCACATCTTTAACGCTCCAAAGAACTTCTGGCTGGAAAACTTCATCCGACATCAATGCTATTAGGTCGTCATCTGTAATAACCTGGGACAGGAAAAAAAACTAAGCCAATGGACAGAAAATCTGCACAATACAAACAAAGAGGGAAGCCTTGAACCATGAACAAGCACAGCTGTTTAGACCTCTACATGCACTAGCGTTAAACGATATTGTACTTTTTCAGTAATGGCCAGAAAATGCAGACAGAAAAAGTATTCTTTTGCATTTCTTTACAGATACATGGATTCATGTAATCAGCATTTCTGTGGGCAGAAAAAGAAAAATCAAACATGATTTCTGAGAGTTTTAGTTTGTAAGAATTTAATTTTCTATGCATATTAATTATTCAAGAGTTAATTATACTGGAACAGTAATTTCACACTTCCTCTCTTTTCTTTATATTATAGATGTTGATCATCTGAAAACTAAAATCTACACTAAGAAAGAGACTCTCCAACTTTTGGAGGATGGCTCTTGGATTGGTAAAGCTATTCCTATGATGCCCCTATGCTTTTTCTACAAAAAATTAAGAAGTTTTATGTAAAAATCATTTTATTTTACAATTTTAAGAATGCCATCCACTAATGCGCATCTTTTAGAGCCAGAATGCACATTGCACATGCCTATTCTAACAGAACATGAAGAATAAATGAAGTGCAAGTATTTTAAAGCTAGAAGCTAGGGGCATCGCATAGTTCTATGAAAACTTTATATTTGAGAAATCCCATTGTACTTTGCTAATATTATATTTGAGAAAATAATTTCTTGAATATAAAATCATAAAATAAGAATTATTTCAGAATTGGTATAATTTTCCAAGTTGATGAAAGTTAGCTAAAACTCTTGATTCACATGTGCGAACGAATCATACTGATTTGGGAGTAATCCACACTGCATCGTATACCTTAGCAGATTTTTATTTTTTGGATAAAAGAAGAATATTATTGATACGGTAAGAATGTAAAAAGAAAGGTGGACAAGAAATCCACCAAAAATAGCGGATACACATAAAATTATTCTACAGTCGCTTTCCAATCTGCTAAATCTCCCAAAGACAAACCTGGAAAAGCGCCAAAACTCCTAGCCCATACAGAAGCTTGCACATTAATCTTGTCCCACAACAATGAAAGCGATAACTCGCGATTTTTGAAGATCCGAGAGTTTCTCTCAATCCAGATATTCTAAAATAAACTAAATACGGCACAATTTCACAGCAAAAAAGCATCCCTCAATCTACCAAAGCCCACATGGCTAATCATAATGAACTCTTCCACGCAGCAAAGGCATAATGGATGTCTCACCCCGTAACCCAAACAACTTACACCAAAGACTCCACAGATGCTAGTGAGACTCACTAGCTCTCGTACACATGATGCACACATCTGGAGAGATATACATTTTCGGTTGTCTCCTTTACCGTCAATCATTAGTGTTCAAACGGGCAAGGACCATTGACCAAGCAAAGACCTTGTATTTAAATGGGACCTTGACTTCCAAATGAAATGGTAAAGAGGAAAGTCAAATGAGGACGAAGAATTTTGGTGAAGGATTTCACAGAAAAAGAGTCGGTCTGATCAAAAACCCAGATTCGCTGGTCGGATTGAAGATTCGAAGGACGAAAAGAGGACAATTGCAGCAGCAAATTTCCAACCAACATGGAATCTCTATCATTGAGATTCCTCACAAAATGAAAGTAGCAATAAGCGAGTTATGGAAGTTGGAAAGTCGAAACAAACGAGAAAAAGAGACCTTAAGAGGAAAAATCTCTATCAAGTGATCCTCCCAAAATCGGACTCGATTTTTAATCCCAACCTCATAACGGACATGAGGGTAAAAAAGGTGAAAACAACTCGAAACTTCTGGGGTCCGGCATACGTGGTAGAAAGACTTGCAGTTGCATCCTACCCATTATGGTTAACACTGAATTTGCTCTGAATAATTCTATGTCATGAAGATTCATGCTCCAAAGGAAAACTCCATAACTACTTACCAATCAAAGAAATATTCTTGATAATCAAGTTCCCAAACCCTAATCCCCCTCTTCCTTGGGTCGACTCACCTTCTTCCAAGCCACGAAATGAGACTTACTCTCCTCTCCAGCCCCACACCACAAAAATCGACACATTATCCCTTTTAAGTGCTCTGCAACTCCCGTGTTCACATCTATGATCTAGCTTTTTTTAATAATGATAATTATTATTATTATTATTATTATTATTATTATTATTATTATTATTATTATTATTATTATTATTATTATTATACTTATTTATGTATGCCCCTCTGCATCTCAAGTACACAATTTAAAGCTAGAGAGCTCTGACTCAAAATGAGCCATACACTCTAAGAACTATGGATATTGCAGTTACTAAGAGTCCCTTGCTTAAAGTCAAAATTGGAGCCTCCAAGAAAACTATGTTGAAGGCTAAAGGTTGTCAAAACTTTCAATTGGACTAACTGCATCTTTTGCTTTGCTCTTACTCTGAGAAGTGGTTGAATAACAAATCTTAAACACCTCATGTCCAACAAATGGCTCTGAGGTCTGAAAACTCTGAACATAACTCGGTAACCATCACTGCAGACACTTCCTCGTAGGCACAATCATACAGCCACCAAGTTTTTAAAATCCACATAGCGAATCTAAAATAATAAATATATATGTGCCAGAACAGAATATACACTTAATTTTCTAATCGTCCTTAATCTACAACAGAGAATCCTTTTCACTGGAATGAGACAAAATTAAACCTAACTGCGAGAAACTGCTTTGGTTATGCAACTAAATATTATTGGGGCAAAATGGTGGCAGGAAGGGGGAAGGACATAGAGTAAGCTGCAGCACTCAAATGTAGAGGGGGGTGCACTGAGGATGATGGGATAATGGTGGTGATTGAGTTGCGTTTACTGTAGGTTGGATTTTCTTTCCAGATAGAGTGATGCAGATTGAGTACAAATTATACTCCCTCTGTCCCAAAAGCATCTCCCCAGTTTTTAAAAAATGGCCAACTTTGTTAAAGCTTGACCAAACATTCATACACATTTACCTGTTCTTGCCAAATTATAAACATTGTTATTTATAGTTTAACAATTTTGCAATATGATATTCAAAATGTAAAACATAATAAATTTATGTTAAGTGGTAATTGGTTATTGTCCTGTGTTGACTTTTCTATAAAGAAATAGGAAGATTCTTTTGGGACACAGGGAGTATTACTTAATGGATTAAATTCGTAAGGTTGGAAGAGATTGATATTTTTAAAATCATGGAAACAGCAGGGAAAAGGTCGGTGACATGAAGGACTAAGAATCCTATTAAAACTTTAAAACATGCATTTCAACTTGCTTCTTTTTCTATTTTCTTCTCTTTCATGATTTTGATTAAGCTTGCTGTATATCCTTGTTAGTAAGAGGTGTATATCCTTGTTAGTAAGAGGAAACATAGACCAAGTGAAACACGCGTTGACCAGCTTTGTCTTCAGGCTTAACTGCTTATTGCTCCTTTCACTTGCCAAAGAGGAGGCCTAAAAAGATGGTTGTGCCTCCTATTTTAGTCCGGACAGAAAACCAAATGCACTAGGGTTTTCGACGGCCGTAAGATATAGGATCTTAAGTAGCTGAAAATGTACTTGTGGATTTAAGTTGACATGAATTGAAATTGAAGACCCAATGGTGTGACTTTGAGTATAGTTGCGGGCACTAATATATAATTTTACCTTAAAGAAAGTGAGCACTATTGAGATATTGATTCAAGTTCAGCTGAAATAGTGTTAGTTGTTTATTGATTCCAAGTTAGGACTCAAATAGTTTTGCTGAAAGAGTGGGACAGGGATATCATAACAAAGAATATGAAAGAGAGCCCACTACAGATGTAAGTGCCCAAATATTTTAAATAAAAATATCAATGATTATGATACATCTATGCCAAGGTAAAGTAACCCCCCTTCTTTCCTTCACTGAACACAATTTGGTTGAAGTAGCGAGATTCCATATCTTTCTGGCCATTTCACTTTCTTGATTTCAATGGTCCTTCCTCGTCTCCATGGAAAACCCAAATATTGAATTTGTGTGAAGTTAAAGTTCTCAAAATAGCATTTTTCGTATTTTGAGTGACTTTTGACAAGACAAAGCAAAGACATCCCAAGGGAGCAAATTGCATTGACTTCATGAATCATAGGCTTTCTGTTTTTAACAAACTGTGTGGTGCATTCTATATTTTATCACCAGTCATGACATTCTTCCATAACATGGTGTAACTGTTAATATTAAATCAAATAAATATTAACTAGTGTATATTCGTACCCGTGCCCGCATTTTAAAAAATAGCTTAAAAAATTAACATTTTAATTCATATAAAAGTTAAATGTTATAGTTAAGTTTATAAAAATGAAATTTTAGTCATAGCTAAAAGTTTTGAATTGAAAAATGGAGGAAATGAGAATTGAAAACTGAAGAGAATGATGTTCAGAAATAAATGGTTGAGATTGAAAAATTTTAAGGGTTGAGATTAAAAGTTAATTATCTGTTCCTGGTGTCACATCAATGAATAGTAAAGTATGAGTTGTTTTATATTAGAGATATTTGAGGAAAGATGAAGTATGGGAAGAAGCACTAGTAAAACTCAAAAGGAGAAACTATTTGTGTTTCTTATATCGACAATGCCCCTAGTTGAGATGCAAACATTAACTTCACATATTTCTTCGTTCTCTGTGGTCAGTCATCTAAAAGATTGTCCTCACTTGTGCAGAGTGCCACAGGTAAGCAAATTAAAAAATCAACCAGACAGTACAGAATTTACAGCTTCAAAGTGCTAAAAAAAAGTTACCTTCTTCATTTTAGCAACAGATTTAAACCGCCAAAAGACATCATCAAGTTCCTTCCCATCGATGTCATAACCAAGCTGAAAAGGCATTACACAGAAGTGTATGTGAATGACAACAAGGGACATGTAAGTCAACTAAGTTCAACATAGATAACATTACATTGCACTTTACCTCAAGAAGTTTAGCTTTCAAAGCATGACGACCGCTGTAGAGAAAGACAATGAAAAATCATTAAGAAGTGTTCTGATAATAGCATTTTCTTCGGGAGGGTATGTCCGCATATGTATTAGAGAAAGAGAGAGAGCTGATTACACCAGAACACATTCCATATAGAAGCTAAACAAACTTACTCAGAAGATACACAGGACTCTATTTAAACAAGCAATGCTTATGCACATCCTCTATACAAATAGGATATAAATAAATGACAAGACAACAAATACATAACACAACAAAAAATTTGGCGGTCATAAAATTGCATACCTAAGTTTTCCGAGGACAATACCAGATTCATTAGCCCGGTGGAGTCCAATATCTTCAGGGGATATGATCTCATATGTATCTTTATGTTTCAGCATTCCATCCTACAAGAGGAAAAGAAGATTACACCATCTTTATAAGTTTATGAGAAGTTTTCAGCCAAAGTGAATATGACGAGAGCTGCATTTAGTGTATCTATAGAAGAATAAAGCAGACTAGCAGCATAACCTTGTCTCAGTCTTAAAACCTTGGCACTAACCTGATGGATTCCACTTTCATGAGCAAAAGCATTAGCTCCAACAATGGCTTTGTGTGGCTGTACCAGCAACCCACTGTACTCTTCCACCTACAAAAATAGAGGGGGAAAGCTGGTGAAGAGATCATCGACATTATAGGAAGAGAATTCCCTGACAATTACCATCTTGCTAGCCATGACAATGTGTTTCGTATTGATCCCAGTGTAAAGACCACCTAATACTTGCTCTCCACGGCATTTAAATGCCATCACAACCTGCATTGAATAAAACATACACTTTTCAGCTAAATATATGTGAAATAACTTGTATAGATATACTCCCTCTAATCCAAAATAAGTGGACACTTTGACTTGGCACAACATTTAGGATGGTCATTTGAAATTGAATAAAAAATAAAGTGAGTGGTTGAAATTTATTGTTTGTGGGGTAAATAGAAGATTTGTGGCCAAAAACGAATGTGGAGTTTCCTTAAAACGAAATGTCCACTTATTTTGGATCATCCCAAAATGGAATGTGTACCACTTATTTTGGATCGGATGGAGTAAATTATAATAGCAAAATAATATCTAAGTTGATAAAGTACCGCTGTCGAGAAACCTACTATTTGATCTATTCAAGTTCAAATCAAAATAACAACTCAACTCTCGCAGATTTCTCCAATATGGGTCAGTTACATGAATAATTTCCACCATTCAGCGTGGTTCAAGGCTGTCATCTCAGAGACCGCATACCTTCCTACTTCAAAAACAAAAGACGCAGAAAAGTAGAGCAAGAAGAATTAATTAACCCCATTGTAGGCTTGTAGCATGTGACTCCATCGAGGATCATCCTCGTAAATTTCTTTGCATTCTGGACATGTTTCTAAAACCACCTTCAACCCTTTCCCTAGCTAACAAGGTAAGAAAAGATGGATCTCAACTAGACAATTTATGTTAGATCAAGCTTATAATCCTAACAGGAACGGACACGTGGGGAACCATCTATTGATTGTTCACATGATGGTACTAAAAATTCTATTGTCTATCTATCATAGTTGTGAAAGCCAATAACCAGCCTCGCCTTTTTTTGCCTCGGAGGTTTTCTAGCCTCACCTCGGCCCAGCCTTTTTAAGCCAAGTGGTAGTCTTTGTCACCGCAGTCACCTGCATGGCCTTGGTCGCCTTGTTCACATTTAGAACATGGCCAAAATGACGTGCTTTAAGAATGTAGCAAAACCCAACTAATAAAAATGACATA
>JAOWAN010042178.1:0-15208 GCA_028566635.1 Lobelia cardinalis | reverse complement strand
TCTCTCTCTCTCTCTCTCTCTCTCTCTCTCTCTCTCTCTCTCTCTCTCTCTCTCTCTCTCTCTGTATATATATATATCTACTTTTTATTTTCGGAAATCGGAATTTCAAAAATCAGATCGGAATTCCAAAATTATAATTTTGGAAATATTTTGGATCGGATTTCGGAATTTCCAAAATTTTTACAACTAATTCCAATTCCAATCCAAACAATTTCGGAAAAATCGAAAATCGAAAAATCGAAAATCGGATAAAAAAAATTTAATTCCAAAATTGAAAACTTTCGAATGAAAATCGACTAAAATCGAAATTTTCCGTTTCAATTTCCGCCCCTAGAAATGACCAAGCTAATTAGTCGGTACGGCAAGCAAGCAAGCAAGCGTGCATATACTTCTTCTTACAATTAATATAAAATTCCATGGGCCGGGTAAGCTAATTAAGCCTTTTTACAATTAATTTTCCAAAATAAGCTGCTACTTCATTCATTCAACTTTTGGGGTTGAGTTTTTAGAAATTACAAATGACATATAATACATAATTCCCTCCTCCTCTTGTATATATACCAATGCTTACCATATTCATTAATTTTAAAAATAAAAGCCCTATGTTTATTTATTTGGAGGGATAATTCTCAAATTGGAAAAATTTATTTTGTACCGAGTAGTCGTAGAACTCGATCGATAATTACGATCCCAAAATAATTGAAGCAGATTTTTTTTTATATGTAATTAATGATAGTACGTACTCCCTCTGTCTTTTCCAGCAAATTAAGAATTCATGTTTGAAAGTAGAAAAAAACATTTTATTTTTTATATCATTTATATAATATATTAAAATTAATAACTTTTTCCTGCAGTATTATGGGTGGGTGCATAATTATTTTAGTTGGACTTTTTAAATGAAGCGTTGTTTCAAAAGAAAATACTACTCCGGCCAGCTAGATTATTTGTCCGCAACGGGCCGGAGATAGAAGAAGTGGTAAAAATAAACAATACTAGTAGTAAGTAATAATTTTTCATTCATTTAAGTTCAAAACCATTGACCTGCAGCCTCCATTAGAATAATTTAATTATTAACAACGCATCACAATTTAGCATAAATCCCCAGGAATCTAGCAAAAGTCAAGGATATTTTTTGCATTTTTAAATTGCTTAATTTTCCTCCCTAAATCCATTGTACAGGGACGGACGAACAATGCACACCCCGTACATACAATAATTTAGTTTATTTTCTTGCTTGATTTGTTTCTCTTTTATTTATATTGTTTCTTTCTTTTCTTTTTTTTTGGTTATTTTTTAACACATATTTTTGTTATTTATTATTATGCTTTTAACTAGTATCTTTTATACTCTAAAATCAGTAAACCTATTTTATACTATTAGTTTAGTACTTGAATACACTTGGGGCATGTTTGAAGCGGTGGTTTTTGAAAAGTTACTTTTAATTTTTTTCAGTTTTTCTTCCTCATTAGTCTAATCATATTCTATTTATTTCTGTCTTATCCAAATACATGGACGCATGCATATTAGTTAATTCTACCCTGTACTGTAGAACATAAGAAATTGTTGTTGATGGACGATGAATCAAGAGGTTTAGCATCGATCGGAGTCTAATCGGCGAAATGTTTGACCGGCAACCAGTGCTTTTCGATCGTGACTTTTGACATGTACGAAACTTCAAGCTAATTGTGGGGACCGACTCTTGCGCCTCAAACCCCCCCCCCCTCTCTCTACCCCCACACACACATGTTATATCTTGAAGACCTAAACGTTGAAGTTGAATTCTACAACTTGTTATTTTCTTATATATTTGGTTGAATATCGAAAAATATATATACTACTACTAGTTCGTATGTAATAAAAAAATAAATAGGGGGTATTAGGAGCGCCGCGCTCCAATAGGAACCAATTAAAATAGGAACTATAAGAAACAAAGATACAATAACGAAAATATTTATTGTGTTGGGAGATTCAAAGACACAGTTTTCGTTATTGTGTCTTTGGTTCCTAACGATATTTAGGTTCTCATTTGAGCGACTACCTAAGAGCATATATATATGTGTGTGTGTGCGTGTGTATATTTCTTTGGGTGCAACTGGCTCATGGGCATTGACATAGTGCATGTTTGATTGGTGGGAAGCCAATTCATTTTGACATTTTTTTAATACTGAGTCAAATACTGCTGCCTCCTCCCTTATAAAGAAGACCATTATAAGCCTAATTCATTTCTAATGTTTCTGTTCACCTTCAAGCAAGCTCCATAGTTTTTACAGAGAAATTTTGGAGAGAGAGAGAGAGAGAGAGAGAGAGAGAGAGAGAGAGAGAGAGAGAGAGAGAGAGAGAGAGAGAGAGAGAGAGAGTCTAGCTATCTATATGGAAAGTGGCAAACTGGGATGTGCAGTCAAGAGAGAGAAGGGAGATGACTGTAATAATATTGTTGATGGCCGAGAAGAAGACCACAAAGAAGGAATTGTTCCTAAGGTGAACCCTTAACATTGCTTATCCTTAACTTTTCCTTTAAATTTAATCCATCTTTAATTTGTTTTCGATTTATAAGGTAATTATATAATTCAATTTTTAATCGCGTTTCAACATCGTAATTTAATTTAAGTACTTGAAGATTTATGCATGGAAGATTTTAGGGAGGGGCCGCAGGCCGGGTGGGGTGTCTATTTGCTTTTTAAAGAATTAACTAACCCCCCCTTTTTTGTTTGAGTACAATTTCATTTATATATTCTTGTTAAATTAATGGGTGCATGCTGTATTAATTTAATTTTATTCCTCATTTTCCCAATACATATACTTACTTTCACTAACTCCATCAAATAATTGACTGCTCATGATTATTAATTAATTTACTTACTACTATATAGCTAGCTAGATGAGTATGTAATTATTAACTAATTAATTATATTATCATAATCCAAAAGAAGTCCTTAATTTAATTCTATTGCAACAATTAAACAGATTAACAAAGTTTATTACTTAATTACCAAGTACTAGTAGGTGGACCGTCCAAAATTGAAATATCTACTGAGATTTATTTATATAATAATTAATCCCCTTTAATAATTTGTTGCCAACCCAAAAAGAATTTAAGAAAAGGAATATTATTGCTGATATTAATTTCATTGCAGTTGAATTTTAAGTGATGGCTTGACTACATTCATCAAAACTCTTCATATATACGCACTGTAGATTTGACTTTCTCAAACTAATTAAACACTCTAAAGTCAATCATTTGGACAGATTAATAATTAAGAGATAGTAATTATTGATAATTATAGGATTACGAAATTAATTAATTTGGGTGAATATTGTGACATGCAGGATCATGATCATAAGCTCCAACTGGCCAAAGCTGAAATAGAGGAAGTGAGAGAAGAAAATCAGAGGCTTAAGAAGTACCTAACTCAGATAATGGAGGACTACAAGAGCCTAGAGAAGAAACTTCATGACATAGGAGTCGACCAACATCAAGAACGCGACCAGCTTGTCTCGCTCAGCCTCGGAAGAACTACGTCGAGTACTACTACTGCTGATCACCGAAAGAAAGTTAGCGACCAATTAATTAAGCACCCCAAGAATTCTAGGTATAGATCATCATCTGATCATGATGATCAAGAAGTGGTGGATGAATTAGGTACCGATCATAAGGAGGAGGAAGGCTTGACACTTGGACTAGAGTACTGCAAATTCGAAGTGTCTAGCACGGCCACCACAACACGGGGGGCTGAATCTCCAACCAATGTTTCGAGTGCAGATAATAGCGTTGAGGAAGTGATCAAGGAAGATGTTGTTGCTGCAGCAGGAGAGACTTGGCCGCCTCGCAAGGCTTTGAAGAATGCACGAAGTATTAATGGAGGAGGAGATCATAATGAAAACCCTGCGAAGAAAGCTAGGGTTTCCGTGAGAGTCAGATGTGAAACCCCCACGGTAAGCATGCATTCTCGTAAATTAATTAGACAATTTGCATCAAACATCACCGATCCATCAGTATTGTGGTTTGAGATTCGCTGAATATTTAGAGTTCGCAGCCGAATAAATCCCTCTCTCTCTCTCTCTCTCTCTATATATATATATATATATATATATATATATATTATATATCACTGATCATATCGACATGGAATTAATACACAATCTAAATATATAGAAATTTTATGCTCATGATGATCATCATGCAGATGAATGATGGATGTCAATGGAGGAAATATGGACAGAAGATTGCAAAAGGAAACCCGTGCCCTCGAGCATATTATCGTTGCACTGTATCACCATCTTGCCCAGTTAGGAAGCAGGTAAAACAAATTAACGCGTTGATGCATGCATGCCCTTAATTTTAATTACACTTGTATGATAATGCTGATAATAATGGATTTGTGATCACTTGATTAATAGGTTCAAAGATGTGCTCAGGACATGTCCATCTTGATAACCACCTATGAAGGCACACACAACCACCCGCTTCCTATTTCCGCCACCGCGATGGCTTCCACTACTTCCGCAGCCGCTTGCATGCTGATGTCCGGCTCCACGGTTTCTGGATCAAACCCTAATTCATCAGCATCATCGACCACTCCTATCACAACCCCTGCCGAGCTCCATGGCCTAAACTTTTACTTTTCGGATGGCTCTAAACCAAATCAATACTACCCTCCAAACTCTTCATTAATATCGCCTTCACCCTCATGCCCTACGATTACACTTGATCTCACCTCCAACACGGTCTCTAATTCATCGTCCTCTCCATTGATCATTAATAGATCAATGCCAACCTCCAATTTTCTACCAAGATACACTTCTACTAATCTCAACTTCAGCTCTTGGAACAATGGGGGCCTAAACCACGGCCAGAATTTTGTTAAGAACCAATTTGATCAATCACTAAACTTTGGAAGGCGTCCACAAGAGAACCTTTATCAAGCCTACATGCAAAAGAACATGGCAAGTAATAGTACAACTCCCGCTCAACAATCGTTACTACCGGACACGATTGAAGCTGCAACTAAAGCAATCACATCGGACCCGAATTTCCAATCCGCTTTACAAGCCGCTCTGTCATCAATCATCAGCTCGGGTGCGGGGGGTGGTAGAAGCGGCAGTGCTGATCATGGTCAGAACTCAAAGTTGGGGGATGTATTTCCAGTTCTTTCGAGTTTCCCTTCAGGTAATTTGAATAATGCAAATAAATGTGTGTCGAGCTACTTGAACAAATCAACAGCAACGACGTCGACAAACTCTCAGCCGGGAAGCTTGATGTTTCTACCACCAAATTCATCGCCATTTTCGTCCACCTCGAAGAGCAAATCTGCTTCACCAGATAACAGTAGAGACCAGGTCAAATGATGATTTAATCAGATCAGATCAAATAGTAATTCTACATGTATAGTACGTACAGCCTTGTGCAGCTCGATCATTGACATTTTGTTTTGACATTATTAATTAGTATTGTATTAATTAGTAGTTAAATATTACTGGTTTGGTGATTCATTTAATTAGTACTGTTTTTTTTGGGGTGTTTGATTATATATTTGGCAAGTAAATGATGTATGTTAAAAGAAATTTGTGCATGTTGGATGCATGGTGACTTGTAAGCTAGGGAAATTTGAATATATATACATACAGCCGTCATTTTTTTTTTATTTTTTCTTTAATGCTGCATTGTATATATGTCACGTGAATAATTGTATATATAATTTGTATTTTAGTTGAATATATCTTCAAGTATTAATTGGGTCCAAATTAATAAATATTTATTCTTAATTTCATTGAGGAATTTTTGGGAAAAAAAGTATTTGTTAAAAACATTCTAATTGATCTTTAAATTGATAAAGTCTTGCTTTCTCTATATCTTGATCATTGAAGGTGAAGAAGGTAGTATTGTATTTAACTAATTGAACGATTCAATACGTAATTTTTGTTTGACATGATGAAAAATATATATGCATGATCAGTGAGTGTTCTACATTCTATCTATCTATCTATATATAGCAGAGTACTGAAAGATCACATCCTCCAGTGAGTTATTTGGTTCAATAAGAAAAAATTAAAATATATATATATATATATATATATATATATTATTTGCATTTATACATGTGACGTGAAATTATGTAGGCCGGAAGGCAAAATAATATTTGTGAAGGGTATAAAAGACTTTTAATTCTTCCTTCCAACTTTTTATTTTACTTTTCATTCTAATTAATTCGATGGGATACATTTTTTATTCCTCTCAATTTTTTTTTTCCCACTTCTTATATGATCAAAGTAAATGAAAATTAAATAATACATCCCTTCGCTGCTTTTAATCATTTTTTATCCCTCTTACTCTTCCTTCAATTAAATACAATATAATTTATTTGAATTTTTATAGTAATAAACGTACGAAGAAAGTCATAGAGACAAAATAATTAGAAAATGAGAAACGAGAATGTTGAACTTGTATTCAACCCCCTCGATCCCCACGTAAATTTGATATATAAATTAATATATCTATATATCTCTCTCAACAAATCTTACTTTTCTTTCTTTTGCTGGTCTAGGGTGGTAACATAAACCCTAAAATAAAGAATCGGAATTTTCTATCTTATTTTGTTTCGAATATTTTTTAAACACGGACACACATTCTATTATTTAAAACTTAAAATTTTAGCACCATCTTTTAAATGATTAAGATGGAGTTTTAAAAAATTGAGAAAGAGAATGAGACAACAAATGAGACAGAAAATTCGGACTCGTCAAATAAACCCTCATTCATTCCCTTCTTCGTATTATTATCGTCTTTGAGTAATACATTTCTTCCCATACTTAAATTTTCATAAACAAATACTTTTTTTCACCTTATAATTTTGACAATTTAACTTTGTTTCTCGCTATTATCCCGAACTATCTTATTTTCAGTAAGTACTACGACTTATTTATTCATATATTAGTATATTATATTATTTTTAATATTTGACCAAAATTTTTATTAAAAATCACGTGAAATTAAATTAAATTCAAATGTGAGAAGTTGAACCATAAATTCAAACATCAGTTCAAATAGATTCGAATCGAACAATTACGATTTGATTTGGTTCCATGACTTATATTTGGGTCAGTTTAATTTCAATACTTGTAAGCAGTTTATTTGGGTCAGACTGAATCATTTGGTCTAACTAAAAGTGGTTTTTGATCAGCCCACATATATATATACCTAGTTAATTAATTACATTTCGCTACTTTGTTCCAAAGGAGTCCCATCTTTGAAAGCGTGTATTATAGTAGTTGATATACCGAGCTGTTAGCCGTTTTTAATACGAAGTGTTATATTTTTTAAAAAATTAAATATATAATTATAAATTATGAATATAATATGCATAAAAAATGAACATGATATGTGTATAATAATTATATTTATAATTCATGATCATATATATTTTTATTTTTATTCATACCATATTCAGAATTCATTATCATATGCTATTTTTTAAGGGAATTGACACTCGATATAATATTTCAGTATTATAGCGTGGACAATAGTGGTTGGGAGAAATAAACCACCTTACATATATATAGTTTTTGAAAAGTCGATCTATTTGATGCTGCAAAGTGCGCAACAGCCGTGGACTCTCGGCGACGAGCTACCCTCAATGCAAACAGATGGCGGGATGGAAACGAGATGGTACGGGGGCGAGACCTGCAGAGAGATCGATAAGCAAACTGTGAGCCGAGTCGGGATGTGCCCCGGCGAATGGCCTCCGACGTGAGAATGAGATTTGGTTGTTTCCTCATGGTTCCAGAGCTAGAGCTCCGGAGAGATATTCTAGAGAGAGAAAAAGTTTGAGGTTTGCTGGAGTGTATTGTTGTTGTGTGTTAGCGTGTACATTGGTCAAGAAGATAAGAGTACCTTATATGTGGAAAGCCGTTGGACGTCACTGTCCTCGGGGAGGGGGAGATCGTCCTTCTCTGGGGTGCGCCGAAAACGTCTGCTACCCAAAAAGGAGATTTCCCAATTTTGTTGGGAGTTAACGTTGACTTGTCGTCCGTGAAGGGGTAGGGAAATCTGGCCCCGCATGCTCTGAAGGCGATAGAAGGAGCATCTCGTAAGTAATCTTGGTATAAGGTCGATTCTGATCTTGTTCATCCGCAATCTCGGAAGCAACGAAATGGGGTTTTCAATCCCGCTAACCGAGGTGATCATATTTCCTCTTCACTGTTCAATCACGACGACTCGAACACTAATAATTTATCTAATTATCAATTATATTAAGATATACACAGTATTACATTATTACTCATACTAAATTTTAACACAACCATTTTTTGGAAACTCAAAATCAAGACTCTTGATTAAAATCTAGAATAAGCCATTAGGAGGATTTAGGGCTTGGTGGTTCCTAAATCAAAATTAACGAGGTGACAAGTGAGAAATACGCATTGCACAAAAAGAATACTCCCTTCATTTCACAATTAAGGAATTTTTAAAAGTTAAAAATTGTTTTACAATAGATGACCTTCTATACATTTATGTTAAGTTTTTAGATATTTATCCTTTTAATCATGGGATTTGTTAATAATATCCCCACTAGTTGTAGGAGGTTAGCACTGTCCCCATTTTTATTTTTTCAAAATGCTAACACTTTTTAATTTTTAATATTTATTTGGAGGGGTAAAAATGTCAAAATCGTACATAAAAAAATGTGCTATTTTAGGAAAGTAAAAATGAGGACATTGCTAACCTCCTACAACTAATGGGGATATTAGTTAAACCCTTTAATCATCTTTATTTTCTTCTTGACTCTCTCATTTTGGAAGATGAATGGTCAAATTGAAGAATAAAAATGAAAAATTAAGAGATATTTAATGCATTTTTTGATTAATGCAATCAAGTCTAAAAGATCCACTAATGTGGAACGAAGAGAGTATATACAACGACCAAAAAGAAAAAGATAAAGAAAAAGAAAAAAAGAGATAAACGCAGAAGATCAGGGGGTTAGATTGAAAATACGCATCACTTTCATAATTTCATTCCAATTGTTCATCACTTTCTCTCTCCTATTATTCATTCGATATCCATTATTATAAGCTCCACACATGACAGGAAGGAAAGTGATTCTGTTTGGTTAAAAACATACGAACCCTACCACGTGGGCGCGCTTCTTCTTCCCTATTCTTCTCCCAGGTGATTATTCACTTCAATTTCTACCCAATTCAATCGTTCATCATCAATGTTTATGTCATCGATTTCAATTGCTACCCTCTCGAATCAGATCTCGAGTATCTCAGCGAAATAGGTTTCTTCAGGTTTTTGAGTTTAGGAATTTAAAGTTATATCCGCTAAATATCTTAATTATTAGCAAATCCCGAATTCGTCTTGGGTTTTTGACTGTTTATGTGAGCTGATGCTTGAATTGGCTATGTATTTCATTCGACCGATTATTGCACATCTTTTGAGTGGTGATGTTAGTGTTGCCTGCTGTTAGGGTTTGTTGAATTGCTGCTAAACTGGATTTTTAATTGTGTGTGTGTGTGTAGAATTATATATAGGTGGGTTGCAATGTCAACTCCTGCTAGAAAAAGACTGATGAGAGATTTCAAAAGATTACAACAAGACCCTCCTGCCGGAATCAGTGGTGCTCCGCAAGACAACAATATAATGCTTTGGAATGCTGTTATATTTGGGTAAGTATAGGAGACTCGTACATGCAAGATGATGTCTTGTTGTATCTTTGTTTGTTTTGTAACTTGAAGTACATTTTGATAAGTCATATGTGCTCTGTTTCTGGTGTTGGTTTGCAGTCCTGACGACACTCCTTGGGATGGAGGTGAGTTCATTCTTCCCCTATATTATTTATTTTAATTAGTTTTTTTATAAATTAAAATTACTTTAAAACATTATTTGTAGCAAATCCAGCCGTTTACTGTGTTATTATGCTGAAATTGACATTGAAATGATTTCATTAGACCCTATATGTTTATGTAAGAAACTTTAATGTGCTCTCTTTAACCTCCTTGTCAATGTTGTCAAAACAATTTAATTTAGATCGTTGTTCTGTCTACCTCCTTCTTTAAGTTCCTCGTGTGTGTATGTCTGTTGTTGCGCCTCCGTGTCATACGTGATCAGTGCTTAAACCATTTGGATTCAGATTGCCATTTTCCATTGGGCAAATTTAATTTTTGTTCACACTTTGAGGGTGGTTCCCCCAGGTAGAATTCACGTACTTTTCTTCTTTACCATGTGGAGTGAATTTCTTTTGCTTAGTTTCCAAAATCCTTTTGCCGAGTGAGATGCAACATGCTTTTTCCTGACCCCTGTGCATATCACTTGTGTGGCATGAGAGCGGTTTCCATTGTTACGCATGTGAATACTCCAAATGAAAAGTTTATATTCTGACTGGTGTTTGAAATAACCTACAATCAAAACCTCCATGGCATGTTTTATTCAACCTATGCAGTATACTCCAGCTCTGGGATTGGTCTGTTTGTGTTGAAGACATATAGCCTTCCCTACATGAGTTGGAAGTTGGATAGAAAATTCGATTTAAGAGGGTTTTATGGAAAAGTTGTTAACCTGCTTTATGTTCTTTCATGTCTCAAATGTCATTCATGAAACAATTTGCGCATTGTGCCTGACATCTGAGAAAGAGGAATGTTAGCATTTTTACGCTGCATGGTTCATAATTCTATTTTTATTTTCATAAAGCAGGCTTTCTAATCTATATATATATATATATATATATATATATTTTTTTTTTTTGGAGTTCTTAGGTACGTTTAAGTTGACCCTTCAGTTCACGGAGGATTACCCAAATAAACCACCAACAGTGCGGTTTGTTTCTCGAATGTTTCACCCAAATAGTAAGTTGAACATGGGACTCGATTTACCTGCCAATTGTCCTAGTCATTCTTACGTGGAAATCTTACCTTTCAAATTTGATCAGTATATGCAGATGGAAGTATATGTTTAGATATTCTACAAAACCAGTGGAGTCCGATATATGATGTTGCTGCTATTCTTACATCTATCCAGGTATTGATTAGTCTTTTGAATATGGTAATGTGATTGGCTCTTCTCGTGCCACTTACACAGTTTTTGCACCATCCATGACTTTTCTTTTTTATATTTTCCGTGATATATTTCCATAATTAGTAGTTCTATCTCCAATGAAAAGTGATAGAATAGTATTTGTGATCATTGAAAACTCTTCTAATGAGATGATGTTACATTTATTTGAACCATTCTGGTTCCCTCAAATACCATTGACACTACTGACTGAAGTCGAGCAAGTTTCCATGATGTTGAGTGCCTATGTTCCAACTGATCGTAGGATGATTTGAGCTTCCCTGACAGATTAATGGTCTTCTCTTTGGACAGAAGAATGGGCTTGAATCCAGGAAGGATTGCACTCAAAGACTTCGATGTACCGAAGTCGCTTTAAACTTCTGTATAAATTCTTTGGAGATATGGTCCTCACTCCTCGTAGCGTTTCATTCTTGTTTGGAAATACATCTATTCTGTGATATCACTGCGAAATGACTCTTCCATATATAATCAATGGGAGAGTAGAGGGACATATGTGGGTCTCGCCTATGTAAAATCATCATTTCTGCCAGTCTGTTTCCCTCCCTTGTTTGCAGTATCAAAATTGCATAGGTATCATTACTCATTCTTGGCTTTGGCCAGCTGGACGATCAGTCAGAAATTTGTACTATAGATGGTAGCCTTGTGAAAACTCTCTGACGTAGGGTTGGCATGGTTTGGTTGATTAATGTCAAGGTTCTCAAGACCAGGAGAAGTTTTGCAAATGCTTTATGGATTGTTTCAGATCTATTTTGCACTTTGCATTTTATGTTAGAGTTGCACAAGGGTATGGTTCTTCTACTTATTCTGGGATACATTGTCTGATGGACTGGACCTTAAGCACTTTCTGTCGTTTTATTAAAATATAGGAGATGCTATTCTTTTAGCATCTGATTGATATGATCATATGTTTTTCAATCCCGTCTCATTTTCTTCTTTGATCATTTGGGAAGTGAAGTTCCCTTTTAAAGCTAATTCTACTTCTAGTTCCAAGACGTTCAAGTAGATTTTCCGTGGTTGGTGTGTAATTTGCAAACACATCTCTGAATCTCATGACCATTTATTTATTCACTGTTGGGATGTGCACTGCCATGTGAGTTGTGACTAAAGTATTAGAAGTGATGGTGAGTGTTTGGCTAGTCTGAGTTTCAGATCCGCATGAAGGGATTTATTAGGAGCAAGGATATGGGCTTATTGCAGCAATGGGGGATGTTTGCCATCCTCTGGGTTCTTTGGGATAGAGAGGAACTCCAGTTATTTTTCTTAATCTTTTTTAACGACCAGGATCTTCTTTGGGACCTTATTTGGGACAGAGCCTTATATGGCTTCCCTTTGGGCTTTGGCAAGGAGTTCCTGTTTCGGGGTTCAGTTGCTTTAAACTTTTTTCCTTTCTTTTAGTCATTTTTTGGCCGTCTTTTCCTTTTGATGCTCGTCCTTCCTTCTTTTACGTTTATCTTTTATGTTAATATATTTTAATTTTTTTTGTCTGAAGTAAAAATATATCATATGCTCAGTTTGAGATTCCAACTCCCATTTTGTCTGATCAAAGGCTTATATTGTGCTAAGTTGTGCTCTTTTTATCCAGTTGTTCATCACTTACCTAACCTGTTTGAATGCTGTTCCTCACATTCACATTCACATTCACATTCACATTCACCACCACCATTTTGATGATCGAGAATTTGAGATGGTCACTGCGAATACATCATAGAGACGGCGATTAATGGCTTTGAGGCTTATTTTACTACACATCTATCTTGTGCTGGACATAACTCCGTGATTACGTATTTCTTATTCGTAACAAGACTTGCGTTGTTTTATCATTTAACCTAGAGTTATGGTTGCATTTGTTGCAGTCTCTGCTATGCGACCCAAATCCAAACTCTCCAGCAATGTATTGTTTTATCATTTAACCTAGAGTTGTGATTGCATTTGTTGCAGTCTCTGCTATGTGACCCAAATCCAAATTCTCCAGCAAATTCAGAAGCAGCGCGTATGTTCAGTGAGAACAAGCGGGAGTACAACCGCAGGGTAAGGGAGATTGTGGAGCAGAGCTGGACTGCAGACTGAGACTAGTCGTCTGGACAACACTGGAGCCATAGTTTGTTGAAGGAATTTAAACAACTGTATTAGAGTTTCATTTTACCCACTGCATCAAGCATCAATATTTTCTTCATCTAACTGAACACACTTGCTCCATAAAGGTTATTATATTTGTTACTGTTATGATGATTGCCTGGTGATCCCTATTGTTGCACCCATGTAAACGAGAATTTGTATGTGTTAATTTTCCTTTGGAATATCATAACATGCTGTGGTTCTACAGCAAACCAGGCTTCCTTTTTTATGCCTGGCTGGTTGGTACCTGTAGAGGGTTGATCGATTAACTTTATTTCCTGCTTTGGCGACTTTAGAGCAGTCTACTCTAGTGATAAGACGACTCATTTATTTTTAAATTGGTCATGTTGAGGGATAGGTGTAGGTGGGTGGTAAGACGACTCATCTATTTTCAAATTGATCACAGGTTCGAGTTATATTGGGGTAGGTGAAGAACCACCAATAATTCTCACTAACATCATTAATATTACCCTCAAATTTTATCCAATATCAAATATTAGTAGTATACACTTTTCATTTACTACCTTAATACTTATACACTTATAAATTAATGCAAAACAATCACCTCATATTCTCTTTCATATTTTCTTATTTATCACATCACTTTTAATTTTTGATTTTCTCTCTAAAATCCCGCTACCTTCTCACTCTTTCTGGTCTCTATCTCTTCCTTCTCTTTTCTCTCTATTTCTCTCTCCCACTTCTCATTCAGTTTCTCTTCTCTAAAGCCGACCCTTGTTTGCGAAAGCTGCTTAGATCCCACGGAACCTGGTTGTTCCTATCCTGAACATTGACCTTCCTATCTATTGAAAGCCTCTAATCTATTCGATCCAGCGTAAGTGAAGGCTACCATTATGGATGGCAGCAAACACGTCCTCAAAGATAAGAGAGGTTCTTGTTCCCGTTGATTCCATTTTTTCCGATGTTCCCGTTTTTTCATCTGAGTTGTTCCATAGGGGTTCCAGTTCGATCTTCAACAGAAAATGGGTTTCTTGATGGATTATATCTCAACTTGAAATGAGTTTCTTCAATTGGGTTTCTTGAAATGAATTGTATCTCACCTTCAAATGGGTTCCTTCGAGTCGGAATCCATGGATGGAGGCAAAAAGCTCGAGATGTTTTCATGGTGGTTCCCAATCTGAAACTGCTGCTGATTTTAGCTCGGTGATTCTGACCCATCTTCTACCTCTTCACCAGCTCCATAGGCGAAAGAAAGAATAAAGAGCGCTCAATCGACACGAAAGTCGCTCCAGAAAGTCTTCTCGATCGCACCTTCATTTCCGAGCGCTCCTTCAATGTATTTCTTTCTTCTTTTTTTCGTTTGTTCTTGACTTCCTCCTACCAGATCTATGGAACTTCTTGACGAGGTAATTTGTTGAATACCCAGTTGATAAAATGGAATTTCTTGATGGATCGGTTTTGTAATGGACAGTCTTTGTTTTTTTTTTTCTTGGACAAAATTTTCAAATGCAGGGAACAACAACTTTACAAAAACAAATAACAACCAAATGCAAGGGATACAGAGAATTTGAAAGACATAATTTCCAAAGGACCGTGCTAGGTATACCGACATATCAACAGCAAAAACAATCGACGTACATTGCGGACTTGTACTTGTTTTTACTGTTAATTTATCGGTATATTAATCATTATCCATTTCCAAATCACACCACCTGTATTCACACATAATTTCCAAATCAATTACACTCCTAAACTATGTGCCAACTTGGATTGTTAGCTATACGTGTTAGAAACTTTTATCGATCAATCTCATTCAACGAAGTTAAATAAAAATCTCCCTACTTTTTGATGCAAGTGTATAACAGCCCAAAGGTCACCCATCTTGGTTGGATTAATTAGCTAGCTTTAGCACTTGAAATATTTGAATGATTTAAGACTCGATCAACAAAGGCAAATGCTCAGGCAAATGTTTACCCCTCTCTCTCTCTCTCTCTCTCTCTCTCTCTCTCTCTATATATATATATATATATATATATATATATAAAAAATAACAAAAACAAATCAAAA
>JAOWAN010042158.1:0-15210 GCA_028566635.1 Lobelia cardinalis | reverse complement strand
TTCTGTGATGTGCAGGTGGCAAAAATTGTAGCTGAAACTATGCACAATTACCTTTTGTTTGAGCATTTGCTTCAAGTGCAGCTGATTCCTCCCGAGTGAGTGTTTTTAAATACTAAACACCTTGTAAATTGAAGTAATTTTTATTTCTAAACAAAATAGTCTTTATATATTTCTATAACATTAATACACATATAAAAAAAAATGCCTTATTTTCAATGCACAAGATTATTTCTATTTTAAAATCACCATGCACATTGCTAAGTGACTTGTACATTGCTAAATGCTTTTTATTTTTAAATAAAACAGTCTTTATATATGTCTATAACATTACTACACATATTAAAAAAAAAATTCAATTTAAAGCTGCTTATAGTGATTATTCTAAAAATATTTTAAAATACTATTTATATACATTAATATAATCTAAAAAATAAATAAAATATAATTATCTATTATTTTTTAACCAAACGTTAACACAATACTTTAAAACAATAAGAAAAATGATAAATTATATTTTTCTTGCTCTTTACCATTAAAATTTTTATTTTAAAATAATTCGCATTGACTTATAATACTTTTACACAAATAAGATATAACAAATTACTAAATGAAAATAACTATTTATCCGATAGTCGTAACTTTAAAATTTATCGTCGCCATGTAATTATTTACCAAAACTGGTATAATATTTTACCAAAAGACTATATTTTTTTACAAAGCCAACGTAACAAAAAAGTTATGAGACATTAGTAGAAAGTTATGTGGCGGCGGTAGTTTAGTTATGTGGCAACGAAACATAGTTATGGTAGAGGTTTTTTTTTTATATTTTATCTCATTAATCCTAATTTTTTTATAACGCTGCTTAATTAAAATAATTACATTAAGTAGTAAGCATTATTGAAAAATAATTTCTTAAGTTATTTATTTAAACAAAAAAAATTAAAATTATAGATCGAAAATGAATACACTGCATTACACCAAAAAAAAAATTAATATAATAATATTAAATCGATTACTGTAGCAGTTAAATATTTGTACATGTCACAATACCGGTAACAAATTTGAGGCAAAATTACTAAAGATCAGATCATGAATGCGATATATGATGATATATGACGATATTGCACTGTTCACTATTTGGATATGAGATTATATGAGTGATATGCGTTTATGAAGTAAAATATTAAATTGCCCTCATGATGTGAAAGATTTGGATGTGATGTGAGGAGAGAGAATGTGATGTGAAAGATTTAAATGTGGGGAGAGAGGAGAGAGAATATGATCTGAAAGATTTGATTTAATTTGTGAGAGTGTATGAATAGGGGTAGTAGATAAAAAGTGTTTGATATTTATTTGTGATGTTGGGTGATATATGATGATATTAGATGATATCGTATTGTTGATAATATGAATATGAAAGGATATGAATATATAATAAGAAATGTATTTAAATGACAACAATACCCCCGCAAAAGTACTGACTCTGACATCTTCCTAGTTCCTACACCTAAACCCATTAATAATTTTCTCCCCATCCCCTCACTTTCTCTCTCCAAACTCGCTCCCTATCCCTACATACATAAGAATGTCATATTCAACTAAAAACCCAACTCCTTATCTCCCCATTTTCCCTTCAATCTCAGCTCCGGTGGATCCCTTCTCCCCTATCTCCATCAAAACCCAACTCCTTATCTCCCCATTTTTCATTCAATCTCACTCCCCTTTTTCCAAATTATACATAAGAATCCCATCAAAAATACCATTGAAGAACCTTGTTGTTATATTCAAGCTGTCATATTCAACTTGCTCATTCTTGGACATAAAGAAAATGGAAATCATTTTCTTCTTTGTGTACATATTTCGCCGGCGAGATGCGACGAGCCAGCAGAGCAACAAAAACCATGGCAGCTGCGGTTGTGGGGTCCGAAAGAGGCCGTGGGGTCGGTTCACCGCCGACATTCACAACCCGTGGAAGAAAGGCTCCTCCGTACACAGAGCTGCAACGGTGGTCCTCCAAACCACTGCAACGGTCGTTCCAAGATTTCAAAACAATTAACGATTGCCATTCTTTCCGGCAATCGGGCCAATGAATCTGTGCATTATCCGGCATGTTCTTGGACTGCAATCCGTCGTCTTGTTCTTGCCCGATTGGTTTGATCTCGATCTGAAAAAAATCCTTTTTCCAAACATCTATCCTCTACTCGATTTCATCTAAGTTACCGTCCATTCTCGTGGGTTCAGTCATTGTTGCTAATCCGGATGATAGAGAGAGAGAGAGAGAGAGAGAGAGAGAGAGAGAGAGAGAGAGAGAGAGAGAGAGAGAGAGAGAGAGAGAGAGTAAAGAGAAATAGAGAAGAAGAAAATTAAAAAGGAGAAAGGATTGAAGATGATTGAGAAAAAAGAGAGAGAATGTGATTTAATAGATTTTAATTAATTTATGTGAGTGTATAGGTATATGAGTAATAAATGGAAAATATTTAATATTGATATGTGATATTGGATGATATATGAGTGTTATATTAAAAATATGTGATATATATTAGATATAGAGATATTTAAATGTAATAATATATTAGATTCGTAATCCGAGTCTTAGATATTAAAAATATATGAAATATATTTTATGTTGAAATATTCAAATATTGTTATATATCTGACTTATGATCTGAGCCTAAGCAATATTAATCATTGTTACCAATAGTATACATCCATCAGATAACTATTTACCAATAAACCCTTAACTTTTTATCGTTAACTCATAAACGTGCGGACGTCCCGCTAGCAATTTCTACAACAACTAACGCAAAAATCCACAGCAAAAAGGAGAATCGAGCTCAGAGGGAATGGCGGCAGTAGGAGCTTACGTCAACCACATCTCCAGAGAATCCCCCGACATCAAACGTCTCGCCCAATTCTACCAAGAGGTTTTTCTTTTATTTTATATACATACCTATGAGTGCGTGTATGGGTATGTGAATTGTGAAATCAATTCTTTTGTTTTCAAGTTTAAATTTCTTACAGACAGATTTTCATGTTAGGTGTTCGGGTTTGAAGAGATTGAGAGCCCTAAATTCGAATTCAACGTCGTATGGCTCAAGCTCCCTCCCTCGTTTTACCTCCATCTCATCGAGAGGGACCCCACCACCAAGCTTCCGGAAGGTCCCTGGAGCGCCACCGCCTCCGTGGCTGATCCGAAGAACCTCCCCAGAGGCCATCACATCTGTTTCTCCGTCTCCAATTTCGATTCCTTTGTTCAAACCCTCAAGGTTTTCCTACTTTTTCTCTAATCCATTTCATTTTCAATTGAGCCTGCTGTACTTTATTAATTACTCCCTCCCTTCCAATTGAAAAAGGGTCGCCTTGACTTTCTTCGATCTACTTTGACCAATTTCCCGATGGATAATTAACATGTGAATTTTAAGTACTTTTACCCTTTTAGTAATTTGTTAATATATTGTCTTTTAATAAATTACGTCACCTCATCATCTGCATTTTAAGAGGGAATAGTAGCTAGTTGACATGTTTCTCTGTGAATTTTTTGACATTTTCTTGATGAAATACTTCACTTTAGTAAATTAGATCATCATATACTTGTGGGAAGCTATGACAAATCCGTTCAGCTTCCTTTATTTTATTTTTGTGCCTTGCTAATGAACTCGTTGATCAAACTTCTTTGCGATCCAAATTTTTGAGCGTTTCGGTACATAACGAGTAAGGGCACTTGAGTCTGATAAGGTAGCCCAGAGCTGCCTCTAATCTTCCCCCATGTGATTAAGCAACTGCACCTGGGAGGGTGTTTTTGGCGTCAAATTTCAATGTGTGGTATATAAAGTGGATTTTAACTAGTCTCATTGGGGGTGCTTGTTCAGCAAGATCCTTTATTTATTACTTCAGATTTGGTTCTTCAGAAATTGACTCCAGGACTAAACAATAGTCTGAAAAAACAAAGATGAAAAATCATGATGTAAATTCAGCAAATATATTTGAAAATTTGTTAAAAGATGAAATGTCCAATCCGTAAGTGAATTGAAATAGTTGTTCATGATCATGAACCAACTGCGACACTCATTTCGGAATGGAGGGAGGTGTTATTTTTAATATTTCGTAATTCCTTTCTATGATAAACGTACGTTGGATATTGTGGGCTATGTTACCTCAATTTAAAGTATAAACACTTGAACTAGGATCTTCCAAAAGGTGACCGAGGGAGAAGACGAGCCTATATCATTCTATGTCCTGAATTTCTTATCCTTGGATTCTATATTATGTTGCTCAACAATACAGTTTATAATGTGATGTTCTGAAATATTTGGATCCCACCATAAACATACACTGATCTAAATTGTTTTGGAGTGCAGTCAAAAGGAATTGAGACTCATGAGAGGATGCAACCAAATGGAAAGACCAAGCAAGTATTCTTCTTTGATCCCGATGGTGAGTTGAATCTTCGATTTTTGTTAATCTTGATATGCACCGATCAAAGAGATTTGAAAAGTGATGAGTGGCGGTATGGTTCACTCTTTTGGTTGAGAGCTTTAATTGATGATTCTTTTGTCGTGCTAACGTCATAGGGAGTATATTGTTTAGTTGCTACTACTTTCCACTGAGTTGTGGCCTTGTCTTAACTCTTGAGTACAAGTTAACTCACACCCTAAATTACAATCTACTGCCAGGTTTAATCTGGTTTGACCATGGCATTTTCATTCAATAACTTTTTTATTATGTGCAGGTAATGGATTGGAGGTTGCCAGCCTGTAGATAAGGCTTTTCTTTCAGGGAGAGGGTGAATAATGTAGTTTAATGATGTAAAATAAGAGCCCAAAGCTTGTAAGCTAAGGTATTCTATACTGTTACCAAGTAACTTTACATGGGTATGTGACTGTCTTCTATCTCTCTTCCCCCCCCCCCCCACTCCCCTTAAGGCCATCTCCAATGAGAGGCTTTGTGGGGGAGGGGTATGAGGTGGGGTTGCTCCGACAAAGGGTGAGGGAGCCAGGGGCGGATCTAGGTGAGGTCGGCATGGTGAAAAATCCTTCCAAGAGTAATAGTATTATCGGAAAAAGTGGAGGTTTTCGACCCCTCGTTTCGTTTCGTTTCAGGGTCGGTATAAGGCAAAGGGGGATAAGGAGAGAGAAAGAAAAGAGCAGTGATGATGATACGGAGCGACGCCCTACCAAAGTCATCCATACCATCGTCACCGAGTATCCCAGCACTAATCAATTGAAAAACCACATCAATAGCTTCTCGAAGGCTCGAGATGCTGCCAGTATTTCCCTATCCGATGAAGATCCCATCGTGTTCTTGCCCGAAGAGATGGTCACCGACAAGTTTGCTCAAGAGCAACCCATCATTTTATCGGTGACAGCCTTCGACATGGAAATAAGGCGGGAACCGGTGGATACGGGAGCTGGGAGGAACATTCTATTTTATAGCTGTTTCTTAGCTATGGGGCTAACTGTTGCCCACCTGAATCCCACATCGACGAAGCTCGAGGGCTTCACAATGCACCAGGTATCCGCCAAAGGAACCATTGAGTTGGTGGTTATAACAGGAAAAGGAAAGACGGCCAAGACGACCAATATTGAGTTCATGGTGGTCGGTGTGAAGGCCGCCTACAACATGATCTTGGGGATACCCGCACAGTATTCCTACGGAATGCTTGTGTCAGATCCCCATCAGTGCGTGAAATACGCGACGGAGCAAGGGGTCGGCACTCTGAGAAGCCGACCTGAATCCATATTGCAGCAGATCGTTAGGACCCGAAAAGACAAGCAAAAGCTTGTCGTCGAGGACGGAGAAGAAAAAGTGACTTTCAAAAAGTCAAAAACCATCGACAAGCTAGCCC
This sequence comes from Lobelia cardinalis, assembly GCA_028566635.1. NCBI lineage: Eukaryota > Viridiplantae > Streptophyta > Magnoliopsida > Asterales > Campanulaceae > Lobelia > Lobelia cardinalis. The sequence continues at coordinate 9,365 of JAOWAN010042158.1, read as the reverse complement.
TGGTCAGTCTCGATTCTGCATCATTCCCAACCTCTTTAATCGCACCTTCGGCACCCACCGAACAGTCTCCCCTACAATAGCAATCAATACCTGGCCCACCCACGAAGTGGGCCAGAGTCAAGGCTCCACTCGAAATCGAGACAATGGAGCCAAAGCGAGAATGAAATCGTGGAAGATGTCGTTATCAACGATTCATATCCGGATCAAACAATAAAGGTGGGAAAAGATATAAGCCCCGAGGAACGGGCTGAAATTATTGATCTCCTACGGAGATCACTTGACGTTTTTGCATGGCGGGTTGAAGACATGGAGGGAATCAGCGAGGAGGTTGCCATGCACCACCTTCAAGTCGACCCTAAATACCGTCCCATTCAACAGAAGGCGAGACAATTCTCTCGCGAGAAAGAGATTGCTATGAAAGAGGAAGTCCAAAAGCTGCTCAAAGCTGGCATCATTAAGGAGGTCGCCTATGTCACTTGGCTAGCTAATGTCGTTATGGTGGTAAAAGCCAACAAGAAATGACGCATGTGCGTGGACTTCACCGACCTCAATAAAGCTTGCCCCAAAGATTGGTACCCACTGCCCAAAATCGACAAACTAGTTGATTCAATATCCGGCCATAGGGTGCTAAGCTTTATTGACGCCTACTCTAGTTACCACCAAATCAAAATGGCGCCGAAAGACCAAATCAAGACCGCTTTTCGAGCAGCAGGGGGAATTTATTGTTACACCATGATGCCTTTTGTACTCAAGAATGCAGGGGAAACATATCAAAGGATGGTCGACTCTATTTTTGGCGATCAACTCGGGCGCAACATCGAAGCTTACATTGACGATATGGTCATTAAAACCAAAGAGCAGCCCCATATAATCGACATGACTGAGACTTTCAGCAACTTGCGCAAGAATCAAATGAAATTAAACCCCAGTAAGTGTGCCTTTTGGAGTAACTGTGGGCAAGTTCTTAGGCTACATGGTAAGCCAAAGAGGAATTGAAGCCAACCCCGGAAAGATCGAGGCTTTGCTCAACATGCAACAGCCCACTACTCTAACAGAGCTCAGAGGCTGAATGGCAGAGTCACAGCTCCGGGAAAGTTTGTTGCCAAGTCTGCTGAAAAGTCATTACCACTCTTTAAAGCACTAAAGGGCGGACGAAACATGATATGGACGGAGGAGTGCTCTGAAGCGTTTGAGAAGCTAAAAACATATCTTGGTCAACCTCCAATTTTAAGCTCCCCAATCCCGGGCGATAGGTTATACCTATACTTGGCTGCATCAGAAAAGGCCGTTGGAGCCGTCCTTCTCCGAGAAGAAGGAAGTGAGAAGCTTGTCTATTACGCTTCAAAAGCATTGACCGACGTGGAAAGTCAATATATGGATATCGAAAAGGTCGCTTTTGCCTTGGTGGTGGCGGCAAGGAAGCTTCGGCAGTACTTTGAAGCTCACAGGATAACGGTCTACACCAACTACCCCTTAAGGCAAATCCTGCAAAAGCCAGATGTTGCGGCAGAATGATGAGATGGGCAGTTGAGCTAATGTCCTTCGACTTGACCTATGTACCTAGAAAAGCCATTAAAGCTCAAGCCTTAGCTGATTTTATAGTTGAAACATCTTTTCAACACTCCGAGCAGGAACCTCCATCAACCTCAATGAGTTCGCATCCCATGGAGCGACCTTTGGATTGTTGGGCACTCTATGTGGACGGTTCTGCCACGACGGAAGGAGGAGCTGGAGCCTACTTATTGCCCCCATATCCCGGGGAGAAGTTCAAAAAGACCATCAGCTTCGAATTCGCAATCTCGAACAACCAGGCTGAATATGAGGGATTGATTGCCGGTTTGGACATGGCTTTCGAACTAGGCGCCCAACATATCTTGATCCATTGTGACTCCGAGCTCGTTGCAAAACAAGTCACGGGAGAATACGAAGCAATCAATGACATCCTCATTAAGTACTGCGACCTCGCACACCAGAAATTGCTCGCCTTAATCTACAGCGGCCATCCTACGAGGTTGACCTGCTCCTACCTATCACCGACGGAAGACCAGATTGGGTCGATCAGATGAAATCTTTCCTGTGCACGGGCGTTCTCCCCACGGGAGAAGACGCTAAAAACGTGAAGAACAGGTCACCCCGTTATACCCTCATAGGAGAGGATTTGTACCGTAAATCCCTTACGAGACCCCAGCTCAAATGCGTCAAGGACATAGACGTCCCTCTTATTCTCGCTGAGGTTCACGAAGGGATTTGCGGGGGGCACAAGGGGGCGAGAAAGCTAGAAGAGAAAATCCTTCTTCACGGGTATTACTGGCCAACACTTAGGAAGCGACGCCAAAGAATACGCCCAAAAGTGCGAAAATGCCAAATTTTTGCATCCATCCCTCGCCTGCCAGTCATACCTCAAACGCCAGTAGTAGCGGCTTGGCCCTTCGACATCTAAGGTATTGATTTCCTTGGCCCTTTCCCCACGGGACGGGGAAATAACAAGCAATTGATCGTGGCAGTCGACTACTTCACAAAATGGAATGAAGCAAAGCCATTAGTCAACCGCCGCAATCGACTTCATGTACGAACACTTTTGGTGCGGGTTTGGAATCCCAGGGGCAGTGGTTACCGATAATGGAACGCAGTTTGAGGCCAGATTCACGGATGCTTGCAATCCCCTCGACGTGCGACATTACACAGCAGCCGTCGCGCATCCAGAGGGTAACAGCCAGGCTGAAGCTGGCAATAAACTCATCTTAGCTGGATTAAAGAAATCACTGGGGACAGAAAGGGAAGATGGTGTGTCGATCTTCCTTTAGTCCTCTGGACAATCAGGACTAGCCCGCGAGGTCCCACCGGAGAAACACCCTTCATGCTCACTTATGGCTCGGAAGCAATGGCTCCTGTTAAGATCACCTTCCCCACCCTACGAGTGGCCCAATACGATGCATTTCAAAACAAGGAGCAACGTGCTATAGAGCTAGACCACCTTGAGGAGAGAAGAATTAATGCCCGCCTTCGCATGGTCAACTATAAGCAAAAAACAAAGCAATATCATCATGATAACCGGCTTTCAAAACGAAGGATTCCTCAAGCTGGAGATTGGGTTCTCCGAAAGATTGAAGGAACCGCTCGAGCAGCAGAAAAGATAAAACTCCACCCGAATTGGGAGGGGCCATACATAGTTGTCGAAGAAGTCCGGATGGGCACATATAGAATTGCGAATGAACAGGGAAGAATGGAAGCTCATCCCTGGCATGCAAATCACCTCAGAGTGTTCTACGGATAAGCTAGAATGCTTTATAATGTCAAGTTTGTAAAATGCTTCTCATTATCAATAAAATCTTCCGAAGTTCTCATCAATTCATTGCCCAGTCAGAATTCTCCATAAAAAAGATCCCTTGTCAAGCACAAGGTCATCCTACTTAGGAATATTTCAACGAAATAATTCTAAGTTAGGAAAAAGGTTCCTTGCCAAGTACAATAGTTAGGAAAAAGGTCCCTTGTCAAGCACAAGGTCGCCCTACTTAGGAATATTTCAACGAAATATTTGTCCCTCCACCCAAACATTAATACTTGAGCAAAGGTCCAGGGGACTACTGAAGGTACCAAAAAGTATCACCGAGCATGCGAGATGCTGGTTGGTCGATGTGAAGGACCGGACCTCCACGGGGGCCATTTATATGAGCCCAGGGGCCACTTGGTCAAGCCACTCGACTATGTTGCCAGCGACCAAGAAATAGTCCCAGCAGCCTCTCAGTGACCACCTCTTACTCAGCCTCCCTATCTGGCTTCACGACAAGTCCAAGGTTGGTCGCGTCGAGCATGCAACCTTGGCGACTTATCTTCCATCGAGATATAGCGAGCAGGGGGACTTAATGCCATGCAAGCACTTTGCCCATTAAGTGTCCTTGTGAGGAATGTTCTCTTTGATATTTACTGGATATTTCCCAAAAGATCTATCCCCTCTACAAAGCAGCTTTATTTACCTTGTCCCTTAAAGCAAGCGAACATCCTATAATGCTTGCTGGATTTCAGGGTCCCTAGGCCCTCAAAGGATTCAGATTCCTTGCCAAAGCACCTATAAATACAGCCCTACACAGTAGGCATAAGGTACACTCTGAATTTTGCCCTCATAACCTCCATCAATCTCTCTGCTTTCTCACCTGAACAGAGACTTATTCTCACGCCGGAGCCGTTTAGGCAGGGACCTCACCCCCTGTTCAGGCGACGACGTTCTTCCTTGCAGGTCACAGATCAGCCTTACACAACCGCCATCCGTCGTCTTCCTCGCCGTTGGTCGCTGAAGCTTACCGGAAACAACGTGCATCATCAACTGGGTTGATCTCTCCCTCTTATGTCTCTTCCAATCAATTAGCAGATTTTCATACCAAGCCTCTGGCATCATCTCTTTCAAACCTCCAGTTTGAGGGTCTACTGTTGATCAACGGCATCCGGATGAGTTACAAAGGCATCTGGATGAGTTAAAGGACATAAAGCCTTCTGTAGGATCAGTTTGAAGTGAGATGCTAAAGTGAGGGGTGTTGTGTGTAAATTTGTAATAGTTTTTACATTATAAATAGTTTTTACAAGACCTGGTTGTCCACCTCACCCACTTCCTGTAGATGAACTGTGAATCATGAGAGAGGGAGTACTACATTTTTTTTTGTGTGTTTTTTTGGTAAAACCGTGTCCTCAGGACACGGGGTACTACATAAATATCTTTATTAATATTCATCAGATTAGACAGTATGAATTATTGATTATTTATGCATACTTTTTAGTTTTCAATTTTTTTTTTAATTTTTACACTACGTGTCCACAATTACATAAATAAATATTATATATATGCCTAGAAGTAAAAATATAGAGTGAAACTATTTACGACGATAGATGAAGTATTACTATATTCGTTCATTTATAATTTTTAGCATTTATTTTGTTAACAAATGTTGAACTACATATTAGAGTGCTTTATATTATTTATAATGAATAACACTTTAATTATTATATTAATTTTGTAAATATATTTTCTACATAACCTAAGATTATTTGGGAAATTTGGCATTCGATAAAAAGTAGTGTAATATTAAATTATTTTAAACATATATTCAATTAATGAATAACACTTTAGACACAATTATGTGGCTAAAGCCCTTCCCCAATCGAATAATAACACTTAAAGCAGTTTATTATTTATCTATTTTAAAATACATTTTAAAATTTAGTTTTTCGTTAAATTGATATAATAATATAATAATAAAAATAAAAACTAAAAAAATAGACAAAACGACAATTATAAAATTGAATGAAAGAAAAAAATATAATAGAAAGATATAGTAGTACTCTCTCCATTTGCTTATAAGTGTTCACTTTTTTTTTATGTGAGAACTTTATATGACTTTTATCCAATTCACAATAATAGTTTTTTTAGTCAAAAATAAATTTTTCTAAAATAATTTCTACTTTAAATTTTTCATACTTTTTTATCTTTATTTTTTAAAATTATGTTCATATTTTTAAAATTACTAATGATCATTAATTATATATTTATTTTTATAATTAATAAGTTAAACTATAATTAATAAGATTATATATAATAAAGTGCCTTCAAAACAATTTAAAAAATGAACCTAAATGTATTATATTTTCAATCTAGGCCGTAGTAAAAAAAGGTTGAACTCTTATTGGCAAAAAGTCCAATTTGATCTCTGAACTAACTATGTATTGTAGAAATCGTCCATATTCAGTTTGAATTGTTGATCAAATACATAACGTATCAATTGTAACCTAATTTAGTCCCTAAAACCAAATTAAAAAGTTTGACCAGCATAGCTGGCACGAAATCGCTTATGTGGAGCTTATGTGTCGCTGAGATGGCAAATAAATTGGGGGAGAAACACTAAAAAGACATTGTTGCCCTTTCTTACAAATAAAAATAAATAAATATTTAATTTATTCACTATATAAAACTGAAAAATAAATTAACAAACAAAAAACACAACTACCACCACTGCCACTATCACCACCACCACCGCCTCCACCACCACTGCCCCCTGAAGCCACCATCATCATCACTGTCACCACCACCACCAACCCCTGAAACCACCATCACCACCACCAACCCCTGAAACCACCATCACCACCACCACCACCAACCCCTGAACCACCATTACCACCACCACCACCACCACCAACAACAACAACAACAACAACAACAGAACACCAAGTATCAACACCATCCTATTAAACAAACTGAAGGTGGACCTAAGTAAAGGCAAGCAGTATAAAACCCCTCCTTTAGTCTACCTTGCAGTCTACTGCAATCTAGAGGTGCCGGAAAACAAATATTTCATGTCAAAATAACCTAACCTAGTACATATCGCACAAAATGTATGCTCCTATAATTATACCACATAAGATTTCAAAAATTACTCTGCAACACAATTGATTTTGACACCAATAGCAGTCTTATCAATTAAATGAAACATTAAGCACCAAGAAATCCATCCCCTTAAGGAGCGAAAACAATCATTCACACATTCAGCCTGACTGTGAGGTTCATTTCATTCCCAAACTCTAGTCACTTCTGTACTTCTCTCAGCATATTTTAATCTCTTAACTCTCAACCAAGGCCTAGTTACTGAAGGAGATGTCATAAATACTAGCTAGTTCCCTCGATGCATGTATGCATGGAAGTTAATATCTGCGCATCGCTAATTTCAGCCTCAAATTACTTTGGCCAGATCAAATTCTTGTTATTCCATATAAACGGAAGAAGATTGCAGTAGACTTGCCAACAAAGAAAAACATAGAATGAAGTACGGAAACTGGAATAAATGGAATCAAACAAGGAACCGAAAGGATCCAAACCAACTAGAAGGGGGATCTATAACAACAGTAGGAATCTCATCCATTAGGTTGTCAGGTTTTCCAGAATGTAGGTTAAGCGTGAACTTCCCATTTTTGATCCCATCAAGTCAATCTGCCTCTTATACCGATAATACATAATGCGATCAGTAACTGTTATGGCCTTCTCTCTCTCTCATTTATACGTCCTATTTCAGATTCCAACCATACTCTCTTGCAGCATCTTTTATGGCCTGTCTCTCCTTTGCCTTCACTCATGTTGCTATCACAGGCTTCCCCTGAAAATTCATTTTCTTTATGGAACCGACATCCTCACAAGAGGTAAGAGTGACCTTACCTTCTTTGGAAATAACCTCTGCAAGCTCTTGAATGGACTCATTGCATTTCTTTTTCATCTTCCTCGCCTCCGATCGTAACTTCTTCGCCTTGGCCAATGCCTTCGATTTCTTGTCCTCCTTCAGTAGGTTGGCCGAGGCCTTCAGTTCCTTTGCCTTCTGTTTCATCTTTCTGGCATCATTCTTGATTCTATAATAGAATGAAGCCGTACTGGCAGGATGAGAAGGAACAAACTCCGCGTTGCTCCAGGGCCTGGGCGCCATGGATGCTGTTAGAAACAGAAATTGAGATTAGGATCAAGAATCATACAAGAACAGAGAGAGAAAGGTTTGAACTGTGTTGAAAAGCCGGAAACGATTATTTCCCCCCAATTCTCACAAAGGAGGCATCAAAAGTGGCATCAAATGGCATAATTGCCATTTTGATGCGCCAAATTCAAACAAAACTGTTCCAACGGTAATAAAATCAAACACCATTATAAACCAAAACTGGAGGAGAAACTTACCTCAACTATCTTTCTTGCTTGAAACACTTCTGCCCACTTCTAAATTTCTTCGATTCCTTCGTATGACAAAGCTCCCCGCCAAGAATCGAAGGTAAGAATTCCTTTGATTATGTTTATTTGAAATTAGGTATGGAGAATTAGGGCAGAGGGAAAGAGAAACGATGGAGATTATGGATCTGGAAGGGAAGGGGATGGGTAGCAGTGACGGAACGAGAGAAATTTCACGTCAAAGAGCAAGGCGGGAGAGCGACCGAGGGAGAGAGAGAACGTCTGTTTGAAAGGCCACGGCGGTAGTGGCTGTGGGAAGGGATGGGGGGTAGAGGTCACGGCGGGGCAGTGGCAAGAGCTGGAGCATCAGGCTTTGATTTACAAGTATTTGGTAGCAGTCTTTGTCTGCTTCTGCTTGCTTCTTTCACCTAATTTTCCAGTAACTCTATGTGTGCGCGCGAGTGTGAATCTTTCACCTAATTTTGTATTTCTTCTTCTATTTTTCTGTTGATGTGGTGGTGGTTGTGATGCTGGTGGTGGTGCTATGGTGGGGTGGGGGTGGGGAGGGGGTGGTGTTTACTCGGGTTCTTCTTCTTCATATCTTCTTCTTCTTCTTCAATTACTGTTGCAAGTGTTCTGTTGGGTTTATTATTTGAGATGGATTTGATTTCATTTGTATAATTTGTTTGATTTTTGTTGCATTTGTATAATTTTAGATGGGTTTGATTTCATTTAAGATGATTTTTCACTTGTGGTTTTGGTATTTGTTTGATTCAAGTGGAAATGTGCAAATTGTGTGTTGATAGATGATGGTGGTGGTGGTCGTTATGGTGGTTTCAGGGGTTGTTGTTGTTGTTGGTGGTGGTGGTAATGGTGGTTTCAGGGGTTGGTGGTAGTGGTGGTAGTAATGGTTGTTTCAAGGGTTGGTGGTGGTGGTGATGATGGTGGTTTCAGGGGTTGGTGGTGGTGGTGGTGACAGTGGTGATGATGGTGGCTTCAAGGGGCAGTGGTGGTGGTTGTGTTATTTTTTTGTTAATTTATTTTTCAGTTTTATATAATGAATAAATTAAATATTTATTTATTTTTATTTGTAAGAAAGGGCAACAATGTCTTTTTAGTATTTCTCCCCCAATTTATTTGCCATCTCAGCGACACATAAGCTCCACATAAGCGATTTAGTGCCAGCTATGCTGATCAAACTTTTTAATTTGGTTTTAGGGACTAAATTAGGTTACAATTGATATGTTATGTATTTGATCAACAATTCAAACTGAATAGGGACGATTTCTACAATACATAGTTAGTTCAGGGACCAAATTGGGCTTTTTGCCGTGGGAAATGGGTTTTTTAACTAATTTATGGATTGTGATTTTTTATATAATGCTAATATGACTTTTTTACCCTTTCACAATAACCAAATCAGTAATTGATTTGGAGAAATTGATGATTAAACTTTTCAATTTGAATGTAGGGATTAAATTAGGTTATAAATAATAGGTTATGTATTTGACTAACAATTTAAACTGAATAAGGACTATTTATACAATTCATAGTTAGTTCAGGACCAAATTAATGATTAAACTTTTCAATTTGAATGTAGGAACTAAATTAGGTTATAAATAATAGGTTATGTATTTGACTAACAATTTAAACTGAATAAGGACTATTTATACAATTCATA